>CM060313.1:8412709-8420209 GCA_030674185.1 Monoplex corrugatus | reverse complement strand
TTCTTGGAAACCACATCTTGGCTGCCTCAATCTTGTTCTGGCTTTGCTTGTTGACTGTCCACGCCTCACAACCGTAAAACATTATCGGTTCTATATAACATTCAAGAACTCTCTTCCTGATGTTAATTGACAGACATTTGTGGTAAGAATGCTGATTGGATTAAAAAAAATGCAGTCTCTTCGTCGTCAGTTCGGTGCCTTAACTACTACGCCAAAACGACTGATCAGTTAGCTGTAGGGCCTACTTAACCCTTTGGCTCCTACGCCCTGTCCAATCTAACGGATAGGATGAGAGAATCAAAGGGTTAAATTTTTGCTTCGCCAGCATAGTTGGTGATGCAGGAAGTTGGTGGGTAAGGTGAGGGAATCAAAGGGTTAAATTTTTGTTTTGCCAGCATGGTTGGTAATGCATAATGCTGGTGGACAGGATGCGGGAGTCAAAGAGTTAAGATTTTAATGCAATCAGCATTCACCTGGAGAATTTAATGCATTCAGCACTCATCTGAAGAATTTAATGCATTCAGCATTCACCTGAAGATTTTAATGCATTCAGCATTCACCTGAAGATTTTAATGCATTCAGCACGGCTGTTCCTTGCTGACTTTCAGTTACAGGATGCCAGGGTGGAAAGGCGCGCGATGCGTCGTCACTGACCTGTTATCTTAGCGCGCTGAGTCTCTGTAGCGAAAGCAGAGGCCAGCGCTGCCACCATTTCTCTGCCAACACCGTCGCGCTCAACTGAACGCGGCATCTGCTCATCCCCTTTGTGATAGCGCTGCTGCCACGCCCAGAGAGCAAAACGGAAATCTACAATCCTGTTCAAAAACGTTGTAGTACTAAAATTTTATAGGAATTTAATTTGACGTCACATCTTTCACGTTAAAGCTGTGAGATTACGCTTTCCATAGACACCAAAACATGAAAGAAACATGCATCAAACACACACCACGCAGCCGTTTAGAACAGACAAGAAGTTGTGCTTGTCCGTGAAAATTGCATAATTGTAATTGATCACTACGAGTAGAACATTAATTTGATCGTATTCATTTTACTGGAGTTGAGAGATACATGCATACACAACACATTACAACACACAGAACAATGGATCGATTTACCTGATATTGTCTTTGGTGCAGTGAAAATACTACCTCCCAGTCCATTGTCAGCAGCAGCCACGAGGATTAAAGTGAGGAATGTGTGAAGATAAAATAATAATACTGTACTTAAAGGAAACAGTTATATCCGTAGTTCTGCACTGGACACGGGCAGTAGTTGTGTGTGTGTGTGTGTGTGTGTGTGTGTGTGTGTGTGTGTGTGTGTGTGTGTGTGTGTGTGTGTGTGTGTATGTGTGTGTGTATGTATGTGTGTGTGTGATGTGTGTGTGTGTATGTGTGTGTGTGTGTGTGTGTGTGTGTGTGTGTGTTGTGTGTGTGTTGTGTGTGTGTGTGTGTGTGTGTTAAGAATGTTCCACTATACACTCCATCGTAAGCGTTTGTCAGTCATTCAAATACCATGGCACTTTAAACACTTTCAAAACACTACAAACTCATCGATCTGGTAAAACAATCACACATACAGGTTGCACATACACACAGTGATCGTTTCACCCACTGATAATCCAAACTATGAGATAATGCGAGCATAGCTTGACTTTAAAGACACACAAAAATCGGCATCCTGCTAGCACTAAACAGTAGAGACAAAGAAGGCACAGATTTCCTGGCACTGACCTAGATAAGGGCAGCACCAGGAATGGGGGAGGGGCCCAGCTGTGTAAACATAAGTCAGCTAGCGGGCAGTGGCCAAATTTAGCAGATAGAGGGAAAGAAGGGCTTAACAGCCGTGTCAGCACTCACCTGAACATTTGATGCATTCAGCACTCACCTGAAGATTTAATGCATTCAGCACTCACCTGAACATTCAATGCATCAGCACTCACCTGAAGATTTTAATGCATTTAGCACTCACCTGAACATTTTAATGCATTCAGCACTCACTGAACATTTTAATGCATTCAGCACTCACCTGAACATTTAATGTATTCAGCACTCACTGACATTTTAATGCATCAGCACTCACCTGAAGATTTAATGCATTTAGCACTCACCTGAAGATTTAATGCATTCAGCACTCACCTGAAGATTTTAATGCATTTAGCACTCACCTGAAGATTTTAATGCATTCAGCACTCACCTGAAGATTTTAATGCATTCAGCACTCACCTGAACAGCGCCACAGGAAAGACACAGAGGATGAAGAAGATGGAGTTGTAGACCAACATGACAGTCAGCGCCATCTCTCGGGCAGACACACTGCTACTGGACGATGTGCCGGCCCGCCATGCTGCCGCCTGACGTAGTTTGATCATCGTCACCACTGTCGTCACCGTCACCACCACTATCATCACCACGGGTATACCCAAACCAAACACAAAAAGATCGAGAAAATCCACGAATTTCTGGTTGTCCCGGTAGAACTGACTGGAAATGATGACCCATATGTTACTGCTGCTGACTGGATCGTAAGCACAGATCAAGCGATATCGAGTGGTGACTATAGAGTACAGAGCTACCGTAAGGATGTTGATAACGATGATGATGACAGTAGTGGTGGATGTACGCAGCACGGTCTGGGAGCGGAGAGGTTGCAGGATACAGAAGCATCTCTCACTGGCGATGATGGCAGAGATGATTTCAGAGACCCAAGTGAAGCCATAGAAACCCAGCAAGTTGTTGTTGGTCATGAATCGTGCAATAGGACCGTATCTGCATAAGTCAAAGTAAAAATGGGTGAAGTGATATTTTAGATAGGCAGTTCCAAAGACATAGGACTGAGATATTAACTGGGGCGTATATATAAAGATGTGTAAAGAATTTGCCATTTTTATCCCTTGATATAGACCATCAAAATATCTAAACGATATTCTTAAAATCTCTGTATTTTAACATGCTGTTTATTATGTTTATTTCCCATTTTCTGTAACACTCTTGTGTCTCTAACCCACACACCACTCACTTTGGCTCTGCAACACGCCTCCATAGTCATTGAAACTGAGGTCACCATGAAACTGAGGTCACCATGAAGGTAGGGCGTGAAAGGCCCAAAGAATGTGAAACTGTTTGTTTACGGTGGTGTACTGATCATACTGGAAATGCTATTGATGATGCATAGAGGTCTACTTCGGATGAAACTACGTGGCGGGGCTATATTTTACGCTTACTTTCATAATATGTCGTGGCATCAACTAAGCCCGAGAGATGCAAACACCTTTGGTCAGAAAATGTTTTAGAGTCAGCCTGTAACAAAGAGAATGACTTCATTGAACTATTCTTACCCATGGAGTCTTGCTATCACTAAATTTGCTCGCTTCTGCTTCATCCTGATATTTACCTTCAGGCTCGTGTTTCGACCCGTCTACGCTCAGCCTCTGGAACATGTGTCCCTGCCCTGTGACGTGATACTACTTGCTAAATATTTGGAACCCCTAACCCTGACCCACCTTCTCTGTTTAATGATGGACTAGGTTGCACGATTTTTCAACACCAAGATTATTCTCCAGGGCTGTTAGTTTCTGTGGCCAAGATGATTGCATTCTTTCAAGAAACTGTGTTGGCATTATCTTTGCAATGTTCCTACACTGCTGTGAAGAATGATCTGTTGGAAATGGAGCAACCACTTGTCAAAGTATGGATGCCATTATCATGAAAAGACGATGGAGATGACATGGCAACATCATCCAGACCGCCCTTTGCTGGACAGCAGGGAAGACATAAGAAAGGAAGACGCAAAAACGCCTGGCGAAGAATGGCAGAAGATCTGAAGGTCCTGAAAAATACCTGGAGTACTGTTTAGAGGCTGGTCCAAAAGACAGGAGTGAGAACCGTCGTTGCTGCTCTACATGCCAAGTTATCGCCCTTAGATAGAAAATTGACATGAACGGTGAATTGCATCCGGGTACTCTCCTGCTGCGATGGCTGTTATAAAATTGATTCAAGTTGCCGTTGGAAAACATATTGTTTTATTTTATTTTATTGTTTGCGGTGTTCTAGTTTGCTTGAAGCATTGAGAACCAACCCCCAGGTTAAAGCATCTAACAGCACATTGCATGCCAATGACATAATGACGTACTAATGACATTCATGTGACTACCATCTTTGCCAAATGTTTCTACACTGCTGCGAAAAGTGATCTGTTGACCTCATCTCACCTCAGCAATATTCCCACAGCGCTGAGAAGATTGAAACATTGCTACTATTTTAATTGTTTCATGTGTGTATTCCTTGTCATATTGATCACACGAGAGATGATAAACAACTGAGCGTTTGCGGTTGGTCATCTGGAGTTTTGTTTTTGGGGTGGACAAGCTGGGATTGTGAGTGTTGGATGGTTTGTGAGGACGTTTGCTTGACATTTTTTTATATTTTCATCGATCTCTCTAACAGATCTTTCATATAAGTGGTTAGTGCAACGGACTACTGACTTGGAGGTCGTTGGTTCCAACCCATCAGCTGAAAACTTACTACTGAACTGTTTTGTTTTTTTTTACCCTTACCAACTTCTTTCCAGAATTGAACATTCTATGAGCCCGTCGAAAAAGTGGAACCATAATTAAAGTTTCATCCACTTTATGGATGCGTCACGGACAGAGTCGCACAATGTCCTGACAAACACCGCATGTGTCTCAGACCCGGTTGACTCCGGGATATATGATGAAAGTAAGCGTAGAATCCAGACCTACCACACAGTCTCATCTGGACTGCCACTGCATCATTACTGTCATCCCTATTTTCATCTTCTCACCATTGTGACAAAATGTTCCAGGTTACTGTGGCCCTTTCAATGTCTGCTCTCATGGTGTCCATAGTTTTCGGTGTGTGTATACATTGTCTCTGTTTCTGTGGCCTTAATCCAGGCCTTCACCCAGATCACACCTCACACACACGAAGGGAAAATAAATAAATATAAGACATGTAGCAAAACTCTGCTTTTCAAATCAAAGAAACAGCAGTCTGAAAGCTATTATACAGTGAAATACAATTATTCACGGTACAACGGTCGAGGAGTAGTGGTTAGACACCTCCCATGTCTCACCTGTCAGCGTCACCGGGTTCGGTGTTGGCTGCTGCACATCTGGATGCCACCATCTCTCTCCAGGCCGCTCTGTCTTGACTTTTGTGACAATTTCTCTCTCCAGGCCGCTCTATCTTGACTTTTGTGACAACATCTCTCTCCAGGCCGCTCTAGTCTTGACTTTTGTGACAATTTCTCTCTCCAGGCCGCTCTGTCTTGACTTTGTGACAACATCTCTCTCCAGGCCGCTCTGTCTTGACTTTTGTGACAATCTCTCTCCAGGCCGCTCTGTCTTGACTTTTGTGGACAATTCTCTCTCCAGGCCGCTCTGTCTTGACTTTTGTGACAATTCTCTCTCCAGGCCGCTCTGTCTTGACTTTTGTGACAACATCTCTCTCCAGGCCGCTCTGTCTTGACTTTTGTGGACAACATCTCTCTCCAGGCCGCTCTGTCTTGACTTTTGTGACAACATCTCTCTCCAGGCCGCTCTGTCTTGACTTTTGTGGACAACATCTCTCTCCAGGCCGCTCTGTCTTGACTTTAGTGACAACATCTCTCTCCAGGCCGCTCTATCTTGACTTTTGTGGACAACTTCTCTCTCCAGGCCGCTCTGTCTTGACTTTTGTGACAACTTCTCTCTCCAGGCCGCTCTGTCTTGACTTTTGTGACAACTTCTCTCTCCAGGCCGCTCTATCTTGACTTTTGTGACAATTTCTTGCTATTTAGGCCTGATTTGGATGTTGTGTGAAGATTGTCTTGCTTATTTAGGTCACTGATGTTGGTTATGTTCTCGATGTTTGAGATTGGAGATCTGTTTATTTAGGTCACTGATGTTGGTTATGTTCTCGATGTTTGAGATTGGAGGTCTGCCTTTCTTCTTTTTTGCCACTGTTTTTTTTGTTTTTTTTTTGAAAAATGGTTGCCTTGAGGTCCGTGTTCTTGTTGCGTGATACATGGCCAATGTATTTTAGTCTTCTCTTGTTGATGTTTGCAAGTAGTTTTCTGGTGGTATCAAGTTCTTCCGGACACTTTATTAGTTCTTCTGTCTGTCAATTTGACACGTAGAAGTCTCCCACAAAACCACATCTCTGCTGCCTCAATTGTTCTGCAATCCGTTTTTCTCAGAGTCCAAGCTTCGCAGCCATAAATCATAACTGGCCAGATCAAAAATTTAGAAGTCTAACTTTCAGGTCATTTGGTATGCCTCTGTCTTTCAAGATGTTGTTAATGCTGTTAGCTGGGATGGAGAATATAAAGCAGGAAGGAGACAGGTAATGGACACCACAGTATTAATGTATTAATGCTGTTAGCTGGGATGGAGAAGATAAAGCAGCAAGGAGAGAGGTGATGGACACCACAGTATTAAAGCTGTTCCTGTGAAAATTTGAGGTCTCTAAACATCCTGTTCTCCAAACAACCACTCAGGCTATAAATAAAACCTGACTTTACCTTCAGTCTGAACCAACAGACGTTTGCTATTTGTTACCTTTCTTTGGTGGTGAACTGCACGTGGATTTGTTCTGCATACAGCAGCATGTTGTAGGTCAGGTAGAGCAGGTCAGCCAGGGACAAGGAGAACAGACACACGTTGATACGTTCCCTCAGCCCTTGCTTGTAGAACACCGCCATGTTGATGACGTTGGCAGGCCCACCAATCAGAAACAAGAGAGGCAGGACAATGGTGTCTCTCACTCGACGCACGAGATCCTCTGTCTGCGCACTGACCAGACTGTCGGGGTTGTCCCATGGCTTGAAGCCTTGGAACTGAAGTACAAAACATTTGGGTGACCTGTTGAAGTCTGTGTGGCCGGTGACTGTTATGGAGTTATTGGCCTCGTCATTTTTGTAAACAAAAGTCAAGTCGCTGGAGCTTGCAGTAGACCTCGCCCAGTTCAACTGAGACGACATCGCTGATCGTGTTGTTTGGATATGAGATTCTTGAAAGTTAAATGTATCTGTCCTCCCACGAATGACTTTTAAAACACAAGAACATTTCATGACTTATCAGTGCTAATAAATATCACACGAAAACCTTATCGCTACAAAAGTGGGCCTCAGTAGCTCAGTTTGTTGAGAGTCAGATTCAGATTCACATAATAATAATAATATATTTTATTTATATAGCGCAAAATCTTGATAAAATCAAATCTAAGCGCTGAGCGTATACATGCATACATACCTACATACATATGACCGTATACATGCATACATACATGCTTACATACTTACATACATAAATCTAAGCTGAGCGTATACATGCATACATACATACATACATAAATCTAAGCGTATACATACATACATACATACATACATACATACATACATACATACATACGTACGCACATGCATACATAATAATTACAATATTTATATAGCGCAAATCTCGACAAAATCAAATCCAAGCGCCGAAAAGACACACACGCACAC
>CM060313.1:8390209-8407709 GCA_030674185.1 Monoplex corrugatus | reverse complement strand
GCGTGTGTGCGTGCATGCGTTCGGTGTGTTCGTATGTTGTGTTGCTGCACGGGTGTGTGTGTTGGGTTTTCTCTGTGTGTGTGTGTGTGTGTGTGTGTGTGTGTGTGTGTGTGTGTGTGTGTGTGTGCGTGCGTGCATGCATGTGTGTGTGTGTGTGCGTGCGTGCGTACGTGCGTGCGTGCGTGTGTGTGTGGTGGGGGGTGGGTGGGACAAAGGTGTGTGATCAAACTGTTCTGAAATCTTCTTGGGCGGATATTTAACACATTTCAGTCAAACTCATGCATTGTCATGGAATCGCGAAAGCTTTAGTCTTGAAAATAAGATTTAATTGTCAAACTCACATGGATTAAAAAAATTCCCTACAATCAGCATTTCGTGAGGGAGGTGTGTGACTGGCACTTCTCACGAACTTCTGAAAATATTTTAGATCTATTTCACTGTTGTAATAATCTGTCATAATTTTCTCTACATGTCAACTTTTGTTCCAACCTGAGTAAGGTCTAAGTGACCTTGAGAAGCACAAAACTCCGATTTTCTGTAAATATTTTTTTGTAAAAAATAAAGAGATTATTAAAATAGCTTGACCATCCTGTTTCGTTATGCCATTTAGCAGAAAGAAGAAAAATTTACATACAGTGGCTTCATGCAATTACTGTTCCAGTCTTTTAGTTTCCTCTGGAGACTTATCGGAAGTTTGTGTTGTTTCTTTGTAATACTAGATACTAGGATGTATGTCGTTATCTTTATGATTATTATTATTAATGTTTAAAGGCCAGTCGGCCGCGCAGATCCATATCAGGGCTATAACCATCTCAAAACACACACACCACTTCGCTGACCATGAAAAAATAACCTCATGGAAAAGAACATCAAGTACAAACATCATTACATTCGTGCACATAACCTAAGGACATGCCCCTGGCGTTGGCCATTTCGCCCAATTTATCACGAGCAGGGTTAAAAAAGCAAACCTGAATAAAAAAAATATCAACATAACTATTTACATTATGATATTACAAAAACTGACCTAAATTATCCAAAATAGCTTCTGCATAACACATTTCTTTAGAGCCAAAAATGCAATTAATACATTACCCAGTCATCAGTCCTATTAAAAGGCATGTAACGCTTGATACATGTAGAACACATACAGGTAAATGGACCAACAAGGTAGAAACTGAAACGAAGAAATGACAGAAAGTAGAGGAGTAAGGCAGAAAGAGTGACAGAAAACAGGAAATTTCTAGCACAGAATGTCCAGAAAATGGGGATACTATTTATACCCAAAGAGCCCCCAGCATCCCCACAGGGGTAACGTATGTGATACTTCACGTGATGTGACAGCTGCTCAGAAGATGATGATGAGGCCGTATCTAACCCGAACCCTGTCCAGGAATGACTCCTGCAGAATGATCTTCAAGGAATACAGGAGTTTAACTCTGCAGATGTTGGCTTCTGTGGTTATTGATGATTTTGCTGAGAGGTTTTTGTCTTATACATTTTACAATATTTGCTGGCTGCTCTTGAAAACGACTTCTCGTCTTCGGATATTTTGTCACTCTGATGCCAAGAATTTTTATCATTATTATGAATCGTTCTTATACAGCGCTATTTCCCAAAATCACTTGGACTTGCTGCAATTTACATGCAGCCAGAATGTTTAGTGTAGCATCGAGAACACAACCTGCCAGGCGAGTTAACTACATTCCACTATGTTGTTGTATAGTCTGCATCATAAGTAGGTATGCATGCTGGGTTTTTGTTTTTTTTCATGTTTCAGTAAAACATTGGAGACTGACTTGACCTACAGGATCCGTAACATGCATATCTAACATTCTGCATGCGTATACACACGCAGAGATGGGGGGGGGGGGGGGGGGGTTAGGCAGTGGCAGGTCAGCACACACACATATTGACGTGGGAGATCGGAAATATCCTCACTCTTTACCCGCTCACCATTCTGAGGTGTCTTGGGAATCGAATCTAGGACCTTTAGTTTTCAGGTCCGACGTTTACTGACTTGACTACCGCACCCATCAAGTGGCAAGTTCACTTCTTGTCCTGTTTGATGAATTGTATTTTCCATAGTTGGTGAGTGAATCGTTACGTATCAAAATCTCATCAGAAAAAAAGGAAAACTAAACTTTTTAAGTACGACTTTTACTGTTCTGTGCCTCAGTACACGAATATGCAATACATTGACAGTTTCACAGCAAGATGGCGCTGACCAAACCAATATATTCACCTCGGATTAACACCACAGCCTCTTCATTCAGAATGTAACAATATAAAGCAACATCAAACATGTAAGGAGTAGAGTGATATCAGGTACATTTTTACAACCCTAAGAGAAGACAAGAAGGATTGTCTCCCTTGCAATGATAACAACATACTAACAGCAACGGACAAGAAAACAAAATTGGTAATGCAGTCTCTGGCAGTCACTCTTTTTTACAACTAGCTATCTATGTATCTGATTGACTGATCTTTATTAACAAATTGATTCTGTACACCCGATTAATACTTACTTATGGAAGTATGTTTTTCACTTGAGTTGTTTATGTCATTTTCTTCCGAAATAGGTCACCTGACTGATGTGACACGCAGACACTTGGCACATGTACAACAAACATCTTGCGGTTCGCACAATTGTACAGGAAATGACTGGGTATCCACATGACGATCACATAATGCTTCTTACAACAAACATCTTGCGGTTCGCACAGATGTGTACAGGAGAATGACTGGGTATCCACATGACGATCCACATAATGCTTTCTTACAACAAACATCTTGCGGTTCGCACAGATGTGTACAGGAGAATGACTGGGTATCCACATGACGATCCACATAATGCTTTCTTTTCTATTACATTTATTATAAAACATGGCGCTTTTGTGTATGGGCTTGTTTGCTGCCCTGTCGACTATGTGCTGAAATATTTGGGGTTTTTTTTTTCATGAGCATGCCATGAGGTTTGTTTCTTGTGGTTCAGTACTACTGTACTGTACTGTACTGTACTGTACTAAGATACTACTGTAACTTGACACAGTCATTGAATGAAACATTACTGAACCAAGTTTACAGTATTTGTGTTCATATTGGTCTTCTCCATCGTTTGTGTCTTGTTCCGCCTGCCCAGCAGCTGCCAGAAGGTGTCCCTGTAGCGGGAGCCCATGATATAGTAGATGATGATGTTGAAGGTGGCGTTGACGTAGGTCATGATGTCCACGATCCACAGACACGTGAAGAACAGGTTGTGATGGCGACGTCCAACGTTCATCTCCGGCAGGAACAACCACACAAACCTTTCAACAATCAAACACTGGAGTCAGAGGTCCTGTGGGAGTTTCATATTATACACCACTCCTGTAATAACTAAAGTTATCAATCCAACATGGAACTCCAAAGCATCATAATTAACATCCTCATCGACATCATCATCATTGCATAGTAAAAACTGTGCCAGCTTCTGTGGCCATTAAGTTGGCGTAGAAAATGGGACAAAAAAAAAGAAAAACAGAGAGGCGAACACAAAGGTACCCCCCCCCCCTTACTGCCATGATCCTTAAAAATGTTTTAATTAAATATTCAGCATTCCAGATACTATATACACCTTTCGCAGTACAGAATTGTGTGATTCTACAGTGACAGTAAATCAAGCAAACCTTGGTACTACTGCCTCATAATAAATTGACTTTTTAGTGCTCTGATTTTATCAGATATGTACATACATGTTGTTCTGTCCACGCTGTGCTGGCTGATGGCGGAATTGCTACATAGTCTGCTATACTCTCTGTTTGATGGACGTCCATGCTGGGTGTTTTCATGTGTTGATAAGTCGGCACTGACATAACTTACAGAGTCTTTAACGTGCGTATTTCATATTCTGTATGTGAACATACGTAAAGGAGGTGTAGGCACAGGCAGACCTGCACAAATGTTAATTCAGGAGGAGGGAAAAATCTCCACCCTTTACTCACAGGCGGAGGTGTCAAGGCGGATCGAACCCACAGCCACTCATTTGAAAACTGTGAGCTGAGGCGAGTGGCGACTCAGTGATCTTGCAAGTCGTTGAAATTTCACTGTTCTGTCTTAATTATTGGTATCATCATCATCATCATCATCGTCGTCGTCGTCGTCGTCGTCATCATCATCATCATCATCTCACAATCGTCATTGTCGTTATCATCATCACCATCACCATCACCATCACCATCACCATCACAATCACAATCATCATCACAATCACAATCATCATCATCATCATCATCATCACCACCACCATCATTCATTTATTCATTGAGAGATAATAGAATCTACCTCACTTGACTTATTCTCTGCCATCTTTAGCTGCCTTGTGACCCACCCGCCAACCAAATTACCCGCCCAATGCAATCAGGAAAGCATAGGTCTATCATCATGAAAAGATGACTGAAATGGATTGGGCATTTTTTCTTCAGACTGTAAGATAACATCACCTGGTTTACCCTTCACTGGACACCTGAGGGAAGACGGAAGAGAGGAAGACCACAAAACACCTGGCGACGAGCAACAGAAATAGACCTCAAGGCCCCAAAAAACTGAGGCTGGCTCAGAACAGACAAAAACGGAGATCCTTCGTTGTTGGCCTACACACCAATAACATGATGACCAGCAGGAAGTCATTTGATCCAGACATGGTGCGAGTTTGCTAACAAGATTCACTGTCTTTGAGCATGGTGTAGTCAGCATAAAACAACCTGGTTTTAGTTTGATACCTTGAGGTCCCTATCTTGATCCAGGTCAGAACGATATTATCTCTTTTAGCTATCGTATTCTAAACAGGGGTTGAAGGAATCAGCGGTTCTGACAGTTTTCTAGAGATCTGTCTATTGATAGTATTTATTTGCAGCTTCATTTAGGCACACATGTTTGTTAATTCATAAAGAGATATCACAGCTCATATTTGACAAACC
Organism: Monoplex corrugatus; assembly: GCA_030674185.1. NCBI lineage: Eukaryota > Metazoa > Mollusca > Gastropoda > Littorinimorpha > Ranellidae > Monoplex > Monoplex corrugatus. Next base: position 8,402,751 of record CM060313.1, on the reverse strand, counting down.
ATAGGACATATGTTTGCTAAACCATAAGGATATAATCATGTTTGCTAAACATAAGAATATCAACTTTTATAAAACCATAGTAGCAATGATAATACCGTACATTTATAGTGCGCCTAAGATTGCTCTAGGTGTTTGCAATTGTACAATACAAACATGAATAAAATATAGACGTAGCACACATTCACTACTTTTACCCATTAACATCATGCCCACACTCTCAATAACATCCACATACACCACACTACAGGAATTCACTAAAAACAGAAAGTGATAGTAAGGCTGACCAATGTTAATTTAAACAGAAGGATTCAAGCAAACACAAATTAAAGGTTTTAACTTGGTTCCTAAAAGAGAAAAGTTTAAACAAAATTTTCAGACAAAAGAGCAGATTATTCCAAAGGAAAGATCAAAAAAGGGCAAAAGATCAAGAAACTTGAGTACTGCGTCAGTATCGAGGGATTTTAAACAGCCAAGTATCAGAAGAAGTCTGGAGAGTACAGCAAGGAGAATTGGCATGGAGTGATTCAGAGACATAAGCAAGAGCAGTACCAGAGACTATAGGGACATATCATTGTTGTTAAAACATAGAAAATATGTGTTTGTTAAAACCAAAAGGAGGAGAAGAAGAAAAAGAGAACATAAAGAAGAAGAAGAAGAAGTAGAGGAGGAAGAAGAAAAGAAGCAGCAGCAGCAACAACAACAACAACAACAACATCAACAATAGCAATAACAACAACTACAATAGCAAGCACAACAACAACAGCAACAATAACAATGACAAAACTCCTTCTTCTGTGCGCAGTCTTATAAGTAAAGTTGGTACATGTGTATCTGTATGTCCAGGAAATGGTTTTCAAACAATAAATTAGCTGGGGGTTATTGTTCTTGGCGACAGTTGTGCACATCATTGACGAACACAAGCGAAAGCTGTGTTTTTTAAATCAGCGTTATGCACACCTGTCTGCCAGGTGTAATCTAAGATCATCGGTTACTTCTGTTGCTTTCTTTATATGCAGGGAACATTGCGAGCCCGAGAATGCCTAAAATGAGATTTAACACACACACACACACACACACACACACACACACACACACACACACACACACACACACACACACACACACACACACACACACACACACACACACACACACACCGAGTATGAAGGTTCTATTTTTATCCATGACATGGTGGCGACAGCGACAAATTCTCGCCTGAAAAGTCCATGTTTGCAGGCAATTGATAAGCTTTCATCCTCCAGACGAGGCCTTCCTCATGCAAAACCAAAAACCAAAAACAAAAACAAACACACACACACACACACACACACTCATGCACCACACACACACACACACACACACACACACACACACACACACACACACACACACGCGCGCGCAATTTTCTGCTTCCAGATATAACGGTTTCGAGACCATGCAGCAAAGTTCATTTCTAAACATTTTGGATACGCAAAATATGTCGAACAACATTTGCATCCTCTTCCAGGTTCAGCACGAGGTCACTCCGAGCAAAGTCTTGCATCTAGACTGAAAGCTTGTGGTTGGCCCAGAGAAAAAGTCTTTGTCTGGCTGGTGGACAGATGTGGACCTGGCTGGTGAGGCCTAGCTGTTGAGATTTATACTGTTTACAAAACAAAACAAAAACAAAACAAAACAAAAAACAAAATCATAACATAACACCCCATCCTCACTCTCACCCCCAGCCCTCCAAAACATCTACCAAGCAAGCTACCAACCAACCTACCAACCAACCAACCAACCGAACGAACGAACAAACAAACAAATGAACGAACCAACCAAACGACAAACAAACAAACAAACAAACGAACGAAGGAATGAATGAAAGAAAGAACTAATGAACAAACAAACAAACAACCGGGTGGTGTATGTCCATGAAGGCTGTAGCGATGTAGGATACTGCACAACATACTCAACAGTGAAATCAGGGAAGCAGTAAACCCCACAGATAAAGCAACTGGACCAGTTCAAATAACACCTGAGATTATCAAAACATACAGAGAGACTGGCAATTCATGGCTGCATAGGATTTTCAATCAAGCATTGAAGGAAACTAAGTCCCTGATGACTGACAAAAAGCAGTTGTCATACCACTATGGCAGAAAAAAAGGAGATAAGAGAGTTTGAAAGACATGCAGGGGCATCTCGCTTATGACCCACATGGGGAAAATGTATTTTTAAGCACTGGAACAGAGAATTAGACCTAGAGCCCCAGCTGAGTGAGGCACAGTTTGGATTTAGGAAAGGAAGAAAATATACAGATACAATCTTCGCCCTTAGACCGCTGAATATGACAAAGAAGTCCCTACTTTCCCTACTCTTTTTCTATGTCTTGAAGTGTCAGAAGTTTGCTGACATGAACCCACAACAAATAGAGGATCTACTGCTGTGGAGAATTGAACCCATGAATTCACCACGTGTGACACTGACTGGTGATAATTATTTTACCCACTCACTTCCAGTTAACAAATATCCACGTGGATCTGTGTCTGAACTACATATTTATAATAATAATAATTACAATATTTATATAGCGCAAAATCTTGATAAAATCAAATCTAAGCGCTGAAACAGACACACACACGCACGCACGCACACACACGCACGCACGCACACACACACACACGCACTCACGCACACACACACACACACACGCGCGCGCAGCGCACACACACACACACACACACACGCACACGGCTATAAATGGGGAGAAAGAATAAAAGCAATAGAAAATTATAGAGAGCATATTATATACAATTATATATTGCAATGTGATTCCCCTCCGAGTGGAGACAGGCTGCAGAGGGGATTGAGTGAGGTCAAGATTTTATGCAGAGGAGAAAAGGTGAGTTTTGAGAGCGGACTTGAAGGAGACAAAAGTAGGTTGCTGACGGACTGAGAGAGGAAGTTTGTTCCAGGAGATCGGACCAGAAATAGAGAAGGCTCGTGGACCATAGGTATTGAGCTTAGTGCGTGGAAAGCGAAAAGTCAGAGGATCGGAGGCAGAGCGGAGGGTACGTGAGGGAACATAGATCTCAAGTAGGCTTGACAGGTAATCGGGGGCTGCATTATTGAGGCTTTTGTAGCACATGGTGTCTAGTTTGTACTATATGCGCTTTGATACAGGGAGCCAGTGAAGTTGTGCCAGGAGAGGAGATATGTGGTCAGCTTTTTTCTTTTTGAGTACAAGGCGTGAAGCATTGTTTTGAATGCGCTGTAGGATGTGAGTGGTGGAGGCAGGAAGACCGGACAGGAGTGAATTGCAATAGTCAATGCGAGACATTATGAAGGAGAGAACGAGTTTTGCAGTTGTTTCGACAGAGAGATACTTCCTGATCAGGCTTATACGATGGAGGTGATAGTAGCAAGATCTGGCAGTTTGAGAAACAAAGTTGTTCATGGAGAGGGTAGAGTCAATGCAGACACCAAGGTTTTTAGCTGAATCAGAAATTGGGACTGATGTGTTAAATAATGGGAGAGAAAGAGGAGGCAGCTGAGAAAGTTTCTGACGGGTACCAATGAGGATAGCTTCTGTCTTGTCATCATTTAGCTGAAGTTTGTTGTATGTCATCCAATTTTTAATGTCCGAGTAACACGCAGTGGTGCGAGTCAGGAGGCGCTGTATATTGTCAGGTGAGTCACTGTCTTGAAGTTGGGTGTCATCAGCATAGAAGTGGTGTTTTATAGAGTGGGAGTTGATGATGGTGGACAGGGGGGAGGTGTAAAGAGTGAAAAGAACAGGGCCAAGGACAGATCCTTGTGGAACACCACAGGTCAGGTATGCAGGTTGAGAGTAAGTGCCATTGATGAGAACAGTTTGTTTTCTGTTTGATAGATATGAAGTGAACCAGGAGAGAGCAATGTCAGAGATGCCAAAAGTATGATGAAGTCTAGAAAGGAGAATACCATGATGAATGGTATCAAAGGCTGCACACAGATCAAGGAGTGTGAGGAGAGAGACTTTGCCAGTATCAGTTGCAAGGAGGAGATTGTTGAGAATGTGTAGCAAGGCAGTTTCAGTGCTATGGCACTGGCGGTAGGCTGACTGGAAAGGATTGAGGAGATTGTTGGCAGACAGGTGAGAGTTCAGTTGGTTGAGGACAACTTTTTCAAGGAGTTTTGACAAGAAAGAGAGATTAGAGATAGGCCGATAATTTTTCAGTTCATTTGGGTCTAAATTGTATTTCTTGAGGAGAGGGTGAACAATAACAGACTTGAAAGAATCTGGGACAGTTCCAGTTTGGAGAGAAGTGTTGATGATGTCAGTGATGAATGGGAGGAGCGTAGGGAGACAGTCAGAGTAGAGAGAACCTGGAAGAGGATCCAGTTCGCAGGTTTTGAACGACATGGATCTGATTGTGTTGAGAATTTCTTCTTGTGAGACTGGGGTAAAAGTAGTAAGAGGTGTGCCAGAGAAGGAAGGGTCAGGTGGGCATGTTGACAGGGTGTCCTGTCAAGCCTGTCACGAAGAGTTTGTATTTTGGTGGTGAAATACTTGGAGAATACAGATGGCAGTTCTTCATTTGTGTGTTTTGTTGGGAGAGGTAAATCTTTTCGTGTGCCAAGGAGATGATTCATGGTTGTAAAGAGTTCTTTTGAAGAAGAGGCATTCAGGATTTTGGTTTGGAAATAGCTTGTTTTTGCAGATGCAATGAGGGTGGATACTTTTGTTTTAGAGGCTTGGAAAAGTTGCCTATGTACAGTGAGTTTGGATTTGCGCCAGCGGCGCTCTGCTCTGCGGCGGGCACGTTTTGCACAGACAATCTCATGAGTGAGCCAGGGGGTAGGGGGGCGGTCAGGTAAAAAACGGGTTGTGGCTGGAGCATGAGTGTCCAGAAGATGGTGGAGAGTAGTATAGAATTCATCGGCAAGGTTATGTGACTTTTCAGAAAGGAGACGGAAGGCATCAGATGAAAATGTGGAGAGGTCGATAGATTTGAGATTGCGTCGAGTCACTGTGCGCATGGTACGGGAAGGAGGAGGAATGTCAAGAGAACAGAGAATTGCAGAGTGGTCAGATGGAAGGGCTGAAGTTAGACGGGTAGAAAGAACTAAGTAGTTGTCAGTAGCTGAATTGTGGTGATCACGAGAAATGATCCAGTCAAGAATGTGACCTTTTTGATGGGTTGGTTCAGAAATGTGTTGAGTCATATTGTGATTGGACAGAGAGTTGATGATATGTCTTGTGTCATAACGGTGAGTGTTGTCATAGTGGACATTGATGTCACCTAGAATGATGAGATTTCCAGGTAAGAGGCAGTAGTAATCAAGAAGTTGATCAAAGTCAGAGAGAAACATGGATGTGGTGAGCTTGTTGGCAGAGCTAGGTGGAGGTCGATAGACACAGGAGAAGGTGATGGGGTGAGGGGTGGATTGGAAGGATACTTCAACGTGCTCGAAAGAAGGATGGGAGAAAGGCAGAGACTGCGAGAAAGACAGGCGGGAATGGAGTGAGTCGTTGTAGAGGATGGCGATACCACCACCTTGGGATGAGCGATGGAAAGAAGCAAACCTGTAACCACTCGGAGTGAGACTCGCATGTATAGGTTCATGACCAAGGGGGTTAAGCCATGTTTCGGTGATAAAAGCAATGTCAACATGCTCATCTGCGATAAAGTCAGCAATGACATCGGCTTTACCATCAGTGCATGTTGACTGAGCGTTAAAAAGGCATAGTTTTAGTTTATCACAATGCGACGGCCGAGGTGGAGACGAAGGCAGCACCGACGGGACAGAAGACGAAGGCGACACCAGCGGGGCAGAAGATGAAAGCAGCAACGACGGGACAGAAGACGAAGGAGGCACCCGCAGGACAGAAGACGAAGGCGGCACCAGCAGGACAGAAGACAAAGGCAGCACCAGCGGGACAGAAGATGAGGGCAGCGCCGGCGGGACAGAAGACGAAAGCGGCACCGGCGGGACAGAAAGCGAAGGCGGCACCGGCGGGACAGAAGGCGAAGGCGAAGACGGCAGAGGAGGAGACGAAGTTTGCAGCAGCAAGGTCGAGTGCAGGGGCAGTGGAGGAGACGAAGAAGCAGAAGACGAAAAGTTGTGTCGGACTGGCACAGCAGGAGGCAGATTGTGCCAAAGTCGGTGGAGACGTCCACCACGACAGGATCGCGCAGTGCGGGGCTTAGGACACAACCCCAGTGTTCGTATGCGCTGGTAGACGCCTCCACCGAGGTAGCACTTGCTGTGTTTAAAAAGTGTCAGTCCAATTTGTTTTATAAAAGACGGGTCCATAATTGCGAGCCAGTCAGGAGAGGAAGATACTTGCAGGTTGGTGTGTGGGTTGGTCAGTTCACAACACTTAAAACCAGAGAACACAAAGTTTGGGAAAGCTGTAGCGTTGGGCGAACACAGTAGGCTAAAATGTAAACACAGTTCACAGATAAAATGTCCGACTTGAGCGGCTGAATTAAATGATGAAAAGTAGGTATAAAAACTTTAAAATCAGATTATCTGGTAAAATATTCAAAAATTAAAAAAAATTTTACATCACCGTGTTCGGGATTTAAAAGCAACAAACTGATACAAAATTCAATGCATAAAATCAAATAGAACCACGATAAAATCACTGTAAAACACCACACACACTTTTGCTGCCTGCTGGCGCGACATCTACTCATATTTGCTTCTAGTCAGTCACAATACAGCCAGGAAAAAGAATGATCACTTACCTGAATAACGCCACAGGAAAGACGCAGGCGATGAAGAAAATGGAGTTGTAGACCAACATGACGGTCAGAGCCATCTCTCGGGCAGACACACCGCTACTGGACGATGTGCCGGCCCGCCATGCTGCCGCCTGACGTAGTTTGATCATCGTCACCACTGTCGTCACCGTCACCACCACTATCATCACCACGGGTATACCCAATCCGAACACAAAAACATCCAGAAAATCAATTAAACCTTGATTATCACGATAGAACTGGCTAGAAATGGCGGTCCAAATGTTTTTCCCAGTGGAAGGGTCATAAGCACACACTGAACGGAAACGAGTGGTTATTAGAGAATAGAGGCCTATCATAAGGATGCTGATGACGATGATAATGACGATGGTTGTGGATGTACGCAGCACAGTCTGTGAGCGGAGAGGCTGCAGGATGCAGAAACATCTCTCACTGGCGATGATGGCAGAAATGATCTGAGAAACCCAGGTGAACCCATAAAATCCCAACAGGTTATGATTGGCCATGAACCGCATCATAGGACCGTACCTATGACAGGCAAGACCGTGTCAGAGAGAGGAAACAAAACCAAATATCAGCACGTTGTCAAACAGCTAAAAAAAACACAGGCATAAACACGGTTAAAAGATGGTTTCTTGGTAACAATGTGGCATGGCAAAGATGCAGAATAAAACCAAATTATTAACTAACTAAAGCAAAGGCATATGTTTTTGAGGTCTCAGCATTTTTCAGGGCTTGCAGCATTATGAGCGCAATGCCCATCTCTCCATCACTAATGTACCTCAAGAGGAAAGGTATCCGTTTGGTCACATTCATTTATAGCATCATTTGTGAAGACGTCATTTTGAATTTGCAGTTCATATGTATACTGTATTTACCTGGTGTACAGCCTCACCAGGACCACATAGAGCTCTCTGGACAAAAGGTGGTAGTCATCACTTTCTATCTGCCTGTGGCTTAAGGAGTGATCTGATGATACTCTTTCTGCCTGTGACTTAAGGTGTGATCTGATGATATTCTATCTGCCTGTGGCTTAAGGTGTGATCTGATGATACTCTGTCTGCCTGTGGCTTAAGGTGTGATCTGATGATACTCTTTCTGCCTGTGCTTAAGGTGTGATCTGATGATACTCTATCTGCCTGTGACTTAAGGTGTGATCTGATGATACTCTTTCTGCCTGTGGCTTAAGGTGTGATCTGATGATACTCTATCTGCCTGTGGCTTAAGGTGTATTGATGATACTCTTCTGCCTGTGCTTAAGGTGTGATCTGATGATATCTTTTATCTGCCTGTGGCTTAAGGAGTGATCTGATGATACTCTTTTTCTGCCTGTGGCTTAAGGAGTGATCTGATGATACTCTTTCCGTCTGCCTGTGGCTTAAGGTGTGATCTGATGATACTCTTTCCGTCTGCCTGTGGCTTAATGTGTGATCTGATGATACTCTATCTGCCTGTGGCTTAATGTGTGATCTGATGATACTCTATCTGCCTGTGGCTTAAGGTGTGATCTGATGATACTCTTTTTATCTGTCTGTGGCTTAAGGTGTGATCTGATGATACTCTTTTTATCTGCCTGTGGCTTAAGAACTGATCTGATGATACTCTTTCTATCTGTCTGTGGCTTAATGAGTGATCTGATGATACTCTTTTTATCTGCCTGTGGCTTAAGGAGTGATCTGATGATACTCTTTTTATCTGCCTGTGGCTTAAGGAGTGATCTGATGATACTCTTTCTGTCTGCCTGTGATGTAAGGAGTGATCTGATGATACTCTTTCTATCTGCCTGTGATGTAAGGAGTGATCTGATGATACTCTTTCTATCTGCCTGTGATGTAAGGAGTGATCTGATGATACTCTTTCTATCTGCCTGTGGCTTAAGGAGTGATCTGATGACATTCTTTCTATCTGCCTGTAGCTTTAGGAGTGATCTGATGATACTCTTTTTATCTGCCTGTGGCTTAAGGACTGATCTGATGATACTCTTTCTATCTGTCTGTGGCTTAAGGTGTGATCTGATGATACTCTTTCTATCTGTCTTTGGCTTAAGGTGTGATCTGATGATACTCTTTCTATCTGTCTGTGGCTTAAGGTGTGATCTGATGAAACTCTTTCTATCTGCCTGTGGATTAAGGACTGATCTGATGATACTCTTTCTGTCTGTGGCTTATTGTTGATCTGATGATACTCTTTCTGTCTGTTTGTGGCTTAAGGTGTGATCTGATTATACTCTTTCTATCTGTCTGTGGCTTAAGGAGTGATCTGATGATACTCTTTCTATCTGCCTGTGACTTAAGGTGTGATCTGATGATATTCTTTCTATCTGTCTGTGGCTTAAGGACTGATCTGATGATACTCTTTCTATCTGCCTGTGGCTTAAGGACTGATCTGATGATACTCTTTCTGTCTGTGGCTTATTGTTGATCTGATGATACTCTTTCTGTCTGTGGCTTATTGTTGATCTGATGATACTCTTTCTGTCTGTGGCTTATTGTTGATCTGATGATACTCTTTCTATCTGCCTGTGGCTTAAGGAGTGATCTGATGATACTCTTTCTGTCTGTGGCTTATTGATGATCTGATGATACTTTTTCTATCTGCCTGTGGCTTAAGAAGTGATCTGATGATACTCTTTCTGTCTGTGGCTTATTGATGATCTGATGATACTCTTTCTGTCTGTGGCTTATTGATGATCTGATGATACTCTTTCTATCTGCCTGTGGCTTAAGAAGTGATCTGATGATACTCTTCTTCTCACTGTAGGTGATGCTGTTGTCTGATAGGTATTCCTGGGCTCCCCGTTTTGCTTGCTTATCTACTGCCATAACCCCTGATATCCCACAGTGGGCGGGGATCCACTGGAGGACTACTATTTTGGTTTTTCTAACTCGCTGAAAGACTTTGGTCATGTAGGGAAGCTTATTTTGCTTCAGACCCTGGAGAATAGAGAGGGCATCTAAAGGGAAAACCACTTGATAGTAGACACAAGAATAGGAAAGTGCCATGGACATTTATATGACAGTTAGACTACAAAATCATAGTGGAGACTGCCGTCAATGACCACACAACAAAAGTGATGCTGAGATCAAACTCACAAGATGTCATCATATACATGGATGGCTCTGTGATCAGAGGGAAATGTGGACAGGGAATCACTGTGAAACAAAGTGGAATTGTGCGTGAAAAGAGCATTGCATATCTGTTTGCATCGTCTTTCTTAGCAATGGATGTTGAAGCAGTTACGCATGCTCTGAAAAGGGCGCTCCAGTAATGAAATGTAGGAGAATTTTACCATCAACATGACCAACATCCTAACCCTACCTGATAAAGTGGAAAGTAAGATAGGAGCTCTGGATTAGTCCGATGGAGTGTATAATGGTTTGGTACTAAATCTCAAGAACAATTGTCTCCGTACATGTAGCATCAAGGGAAATGAATATGCTAACCAGCTAGTAGGTGAAGCTCTTACAAGTGTCTTATCTTCATGAAAATACGTTAAGTTTACGGAAGCTAAAATCTTTCCTTCGTGAACAAGCCCGATGCCATCATACCGGTAATCGCTTTGCAGAAAGGGGAAGTGCCACCAACAACCAAAAAAGACTGGAACTGTGATAAAAGTGATATTGTTCAAACTCTTACATCGTGAAACAGAAAGCTTTGGTGCTTTTTCTGGTGCTCACTTTAACTCTGAAACTTGAGAAAAGAGAAGGGAAAGGCTGTCCTTCAACCATGAGATCATAGGAAGGTGAAAAGTACAGATCCCAAGTTTTCTTGGGATCAGCATTATGAGGGCAGTGCCCATCTTAACTTTCTCACTGTTTACAAGAACAGGTACCCACTGACAGATGGAGGAGCTGGAGACCTCTCTCACAAAGTTTTTCCCAAAGTGTGCTCAGACTGGCTGGTGCGAGCACTACCTTTATGCCAACTAGGCCTTCAAACTGGAAAACAGAACACAAAGAAAAAAATGAAGAACAAATGAGGGACAGATGTCAGCAGAACAGACGAGAGGAGCGTGAGGTCAGTATGACAGAAGACGATTCTTCTTTCGTTCATCGTCATCATGGCCAGGCTACATCTGGTGTGGAATGCAGCCGTTTGCCTTTTTTGGTCCAGTTCCTACCAACAGGCATGGAGCTTGGTGGTCGGAGAAGGGACGTCCAATATCTGAGGATGGCTCCTGTTGAAGCACAGGACCCAGCACTGTTCCACCCTGAAGAAACCTCACTGGACGAGCGACACTCTTGTCTGATGTAGATGACCATGTAGACATTTGTGTTATGGTGCATGGTACTATGCTTTTCTTAGAAGGCGCCTGCAGGCCTGGTTCCTCTGACTTCAACCTCTCGGTTTTTGTAGGGGTGACCCTGCCCTTAGCTTATGGCAAAAAAAACAAAAAACCACTATGTAAGAACATAGGACTAGGACTTTGGTGTCATTGTCCATCTGATGGTCCATCATAGGACATCAATGTTCGGTTTTGCCAAGTGCCGCCCCATCCCGTCCTGAAAACAAATTCACCAGTTTGTCTGGGACTGCATATTCATCTAGACAAGCCTGGCTTACTTCACAAGTAACCTCCAAATAGATGGCCATTTGCCATCCACCACCTGCCACCTTCTGGGTTAGAATGGTCAGCCCAATAACATGGGAGATAATTCCTATGTGACTCTCAAGAGTTATGTCCTTGGTTGATGTTATTAGGTTGGAAATAGTTTGTCCCAGACAGAAGACAATGAAAGTAGAAGGTGGTAAATTATTTAGAAAGGTGAAGAGGAAGCAGATGTGGGCTTGTGGACACACAAAGCCTCACAGTACCGATTAAAATTGAAAGGAATGGATAACAAATTTACACTGTGATGGTAGATGGCGGTGTTTGGAGGTGTGGTTTCAGAATGGAGGGTTTACAGGACATTTGTTGTGGCTAGAGATGATACTGATTATGTCGTTATCGTGATCATGCTTGTAAGGCGGGGTGAGAATTTGGGGAAGGGTGAGGGTTGTGCTCAGGGCCGTCACGGTTATTGGTTTTGTGTTGTGTCTGAAAGGCATTGATTCTGAAAGTTGTATTGGTGCTGATGTATGAATTATATCTCGTTGCTTCACATATTTTGAGAGTTTAAAAATCAATAAGGCAGATAGAATCTAAAACAAAATCTGAACAGCACGGATTTAGATGCATGCATTTTGGGTGTGTGGTTTAAATAGGAGCATCCACGTGATGTGATGCCTTCTTAAATGAATTTACACTGTAACATTGTTTTTGAAAATAGTTTCAAATATTCATCGCCATTGTATAGATACATATACACTTTACATACATCTGTCAGTGATGACTTCGGGAATGCCATGGAAAGAGGACAGGGCTTAGATTCTATGCTGAACTGTAAACTGCCATAACTAGAATAATTAGCATGTTGTGTATGGACGGTTTTCAGCTCAGTTGATCAGATCGTCATGCTGATGACACAGGAATCATCGTTTTGACCATCAGGTAGGCCACAGGTCTTAACAGGGGCTTGGTGGCTCTGTGAACTCAAGATGTGATATCTGGAGTTCAAATCCAACCTGCAACATAAAAAGTGCCTGGTTTGCTGCCCATCTTCACTTCTTCTGGTGACGTCAGCTTAATGTATCTAAGGTTCTTCCCCTTTCCCTTCCGTTTTAAGACCATGCAAGTGGGTAGAATTTGGCTAGGCCCAAGAACTTGGTAAATTGAGTCAAGGGCATATGGAATTGTCTAATTGCGATAAAAGTCCCTCTTGAATAAACTCTGAATTCTTTTAATGAAATGGACAACTCTCAGCATGG
>CM060313.1:8370209-8385209 GCA_030674185.1 Monoplex corrugatus | reverse complement strand
GACAGAGAGGGTGGAAATGTGCTTGTGGCAACAAGGGACACATACATGATCGCCAACGCTACACGGCAGGGCACATGATAATGATAATGATGATGATGATATCTATATATCTGATTGACTGAGTTTATTGATAAATTGATTCTGTAACCCGATTAATTCTTACTTGTTGAAGAATGTTTTTCACGTGAGTTGTTTTATGCCATTTTCCTACAAAATAGGTCACCAGACTGTGATATGACATTGAAGACAACTTTGCGTACATATGTACGAGGCACAATGACTGGTCATCCACTTGACGCTCTCTCTCTCTCTCATCCTCTGTCTGTCTCTGTCTCTGTCTGTCTGTCTGTTCTCTCTCTCTTTCTCTCTTGCCCTTCCTCCCTCTCTCTGTCTCTCACTCTCCATCTCTCTCTCTCCCAATATAGTTATGTTAACATTATTCTTCAGCATTGTGCTTTCAAATCATTCAGGTTATTTCATGTTTGTTTATTTGTCATTCTGCATTTTAATACTTTTGTGTTTGATGTATCGCCTTCTTTTCCTTTACATATATTACAGTACATAGTGTTTGTGTGCATGGACTTTGCCCCGTTCACCACGTGCTGAAATATTTGTGTTTTTTCATGAGCATTGTCATGAGGTTTGTTTCTTGTGGTTCAGTACTACTGTACTGTACTGTTCTAAAATACTACTGTAACTTGACACAGTCATTGAATGAAACATTACTGAACCAAGTTTACAGTATTTGTGGTCACATTTGTCTTCTCCATCGTTTGTGTCTTGTTCCGCCTGCCCAGCAGCTGCCAGAAGGTGTCCCTGTAGCGGGAGCCCATGATGTAGTAGATGATGATGTTGAAGGTGGCGTTGACGTAGGTCATGATGTCCACGATCCACAGACACGTGAAGAACAGGTTGTGATGGCGACGTCCAACGTTCATCTCCGGCAGGAACAACCACACAAACCTTTCAACAATCAAACACTGGAGTCAGAGGTCTTGTGGGAGTTTCATATTATACACCACTCCTGTGATAACTAAAGTGGTGGGGACGAGTACAGCCCTGTCACGCATTATCAGTCCCAGATGGAACTCCAAAGCATCATAATTATCATCCTCATCGACATCATCATCATCCTCATCACCACAATCATCATCATCATCATCACAGTCATCATCGTCGTAGTTGTCGTCGTCGTCATCATCATAAACACCACCATCATTCATTTATTCATTGGGAGATAATAGAGTCTGCCTGATTTGACTTAGTCTGCCATCTTTAGCTGCCTTATGGCCCATCTGCCAACCCAAACTACCCGCCCAATGCAATTAAGAAAGCACGTGTCTATCATCATGAAAAGACGACGGAAATGGATTGGGCACTTTGTCTGCAAAGTGTAAGATAACATCACCCTCTGTACACTTCACTGGACATTTGAGGGAAGACGTAAGAGAGGAAGACTCCAAGAATACTGGCGACCAGCAACAGAAATAGACCTCAAGGCCCCAAAAACTGAGGCTGGCCCAGAACAGACAAAAATGGAGATCCTTTGTTGTTGGCTTACACACCAATAACATGATGACCAGTAGGTACGTCATTTGGTCTGGACATCGTCAGAGTTTGCTGACAAGATTCACTGTCTTTGAACATGTTGCAGTTAGCATAAAACAACCTAGTTTTAGTTTGTTACCTTGAGGTTCCTGTCTTGATCCAGGTCAGAACGATATTATCTCTTTTAGCCATCGTGTTTGAAACAGGGGTTGACGGAATCAGCGATTCTGACAGTTCTCTAGAGTGTTGGAACGTCTCCACATAATGTGTGTTGATATTGTTGATAGTGTTTATTTGTGGCTTCATTTAGGCACACATGTTTGTTAAGTCATCAAGACATACCACACCTCGTATTTGCTAATCCATAGGACATATGCTTGTTTAACCGTAAGGGCATAAGCATGTTTGCTAAACATAAGACATATCAAGATTGTTAGGATTATAATAATAACAATAACAATGATAATAAAATACACATTTATACTGCCCCTAAGATAGTTCTAGGGAAAAATAAATGAAATATACATGTAACACATTCATTATTTTTACGTATTAACATCATGCCCACACTCTCAATAGCATCCATATACAACACGCTGCAATAATGCACTAAAACAGGATTCACGGGGGGAAATGGGTTTTAAGTTGGTTCATAAAAGAGGAAAGGTTCTGCAAATTTCTCAGATCAAAGAGCAGATTATTTTTTTAAAAAGGTCCAAAATGGGCAAAAGATCAAGAAGCATGAGTACTGCGTCTGTATCGGGGGATTTTAAATAGCCAAATATCAGAAGAAGACTGAGGAGTACAGCAAGGAGAACTGGCATGGAGTGATTCGGAGATATAAGCAGGAACAGTATCAGAGACAATAAAGACATTTTTTTTGCTAAAACATAGAAAATATGTTTGTTAAAACCAAAAGGAGAAGAAGAAGAAAAAAGAATAGAAGATCGAGACGAAGAAGAAGAAGAAAAAGAAGAAGAAAAAGAAGAAGAGAAGAAGAAGAAGAAGAAGAAGAAGAAGAAGAAGAAGAAGAAGAAGAAGAAGAAGAAGAAGAAGAAGAAGAAGAGGAGGAGGAGGAGAAGAAGTAGAGGAAGAAGTAGAGGAAGAAGAAGAAGAAGTAGAGGAGGAAAAAGAAGAAGAAGAACAACAACAACAGCAGCAGCAGCAACAACAACAATAACAACAACAAAACAGCATTAACAACAGCAGCAGCAGCAACAACAACAACAACAACAAAATTTCTTCTTTGCGTAGTCTTCCGAGTAAAATCGGTAATGTGTACCTGTATATTCAGGAAATGATTTTCCCACATTAAATTAGCTGGAAGTCATTGTTCTTGGCAACCAGTTGTGCATATCACTGATGAACGCAAGTGAATGCTGCGTGGATTTTTTATCAGCGTTATGCGCAGCTGTCTGCCAGGTGTATTCTAAGATCATCGATTACTTTTCTTGCCATCATATACTTTCTTTATATGCAGGGAACACTCCAAACCCAAGAACGCATAAAATGAGATTTAAAACACACACACACACACACACACACACACACACACACACACACACACACACTCACACACACACACACACACACACACACACACACACACACACACACACACACACACACACACACACACACACACAGGCAGACAGGGACACAGAGAGAGAGAGAGAAGAGAGAGAGAGAGGTCTTTTTCCTTGACATGGTAACGAAAAATCCCCCGCATGAAAAGTCCATCTTTCATCTTGCAGACAAGGCCTTCCTCAGGCAAACGAATCATCCTCTGCATCAAGACATAAAGGTTTCGACATCACACACCAAAATTCATTTCTAAACATTTTGGAGACAAAATATGTCGACACTTGATCTACTTCCGGATTCAGCACGAGGTCACTCCGAACAAAGCCTTGCATCAAGACTGAAAGCTTGTGGCTGGCCCAGAGAAAAAGTCTTTCTCTGGCTGGTGGACAGATGTGGACCTGGCTGGTGACACCTAGATGTTGAGATTTATACTGTTTACAAAAAACTAAAGCAAGATCATAACATAACACCCCATCCCCATTCTTACCACCAGCCCTCCAAAGCATCTACCAAGCAAGCAAGCAAGCGAACAACCAACCAACCAACCAACCAACCAACCAACCAACCAACGAGTAAACAAACAAACAACCAACCAAACAAACAAACAAACGCACGAACAAACGAAAGAAAAAAAAGAACTAACGATCGAACAAAAAGACAAACAACAAACAAATTAACAAACAAAAAAACAGCTGGGTGGCGTATGTCCATGAAGGCTATAGCGATGTAGGTGGATTCTGCACAACATACTCAACAGTGAAATCAAGGAAGCAGTAAACCCCACAGATAAAGCAGCTGGACCAGATCAAATAACATCTGATGTTATCAAAGCAAGCGAAGAGACTGGCATGGCATGGCTACATAGGATTTTCAATCAGGCATGGAAGGAAACAAAGTCCTAATGACTGATAAAAAGCATTTGTCATAACACTATGGAAGAAAAAAGGAGATAAGAGAGATTGAAAGACATACCAGGCCATCTCGCCTCTGACCCACATAGGGAAAATGTTTGCTTAAGTACTAGAACAAAGAATTAGACCTACATAGAACCCCAACTGAGTGAGGCACAGTTTGGATTTAGAAAAAGAAGAGGATGTACAGGTACAATCTTTGCCCTTAGGCATATGTCTGAAAAGACCACTGAATATGACAAAGAAGTCAACATGGTATTTGTTGACCAAGAGAAAACCTTCGACAGAATAGATAAAAAATATGCTGTGGTCAGTTCTTCAGACCTATGGCGTTCAAGGACAGTTAGAGGAGAATGTCGTGGCAATGTACCAACAAAGTCGAAGTGAAATGAGAACACCAGACGGCCTTAGTGATTGGTCCGATGAAAAAACAGGAATGCACCAAGGTTGTGTTTTGTCCCCTTACTGTTTATTATTTACATGGACAGGATGACAAAAGACGCAAATGCAAATCTTGAAGATCTGAATGAATTAATGAATACACAGAAGAGTTACACAAACACCTCAGTAACTTAAATGCAAGCTGAGAAGATTATGATAAGAAAATCAGCTTGTCCAATAAACAGAATATAAAGGTGAGCTGGAATTACAAATCATTAACATAGAACTGAAACAAATTGAAGAATTCAAATATTTAGGAAGCATCTTTACACAGAATGGCAGCATGGATATGGACACTGAAACAAGACTCCAGAAAGCAAATGTGGTAATTCATAAGCTAGCCTCTCTACGATCACATCCACACATACCTATGAATAAAAAGCATCAACCAGGGAGTTCTATTTTTCATACTAACACTTTGTTATAAGTGCCAGACATGGACTCTTAACCAAAGACCATAAAGCAAAATAACAGCTTGCGAGATGAAGTGTCTCAGAAAGACAATGAATGTCACACGTCCAGACAAGATCAGAAATGAAGTCATTAGAGACACTGTGGGGACTGTGCCATGTCTAGAATATGTAGAAAAACAGAGGGCTGACATGGTTCGGTCATCTCATGAGGCTTCCAAGCAAACAGCCAGCATACAAAGCTTATAACATGAACAGGATAGATCCAAAGGAAGGGGGGGGGGAGTCCTGAGAAAACATGGATAGAAGTTGTGAAAGAAACAACTGACAGAATCAACCCAACTATGGCAGACGATACCCATCTGGTCCACGTCCGAAACATGCATCTCCCCTCGACGAATAACGTCACAAGAGGACAGAAAAAGTAAAGTGTTTTCACAGCATGGATGAGTGATGACCCTCCCATTCCATGTGTTATGATGGTTACCGCTCAGTCTTGCCGTTGATCAAATTTCCATCAAAGATAATGTGACGAATAGCTTACCATAACTTACGGCAGCGTCGGTGGTAAAACAACCAGTTTAGCACAGCTTGTCTGTCATGAGGAATTCCGTATCACACTTTTTTTTTTAATACACAATGATATTTCTACCATCACCATCACACCGCTGCCTCCTTCTGCTTCCCCAAGTATGCCGTCAATAATCACAGTAACAATGTAACATTACCCTAAGACATGTAAATCCCCACTTTTCATGAAAAATGGGGGATGGAGAAGTAATTAACACTTTAGGAGCAAGCACTAAGCATGTTGATCTTTCTGGACATTTTTCTTGTAAAACAATTGCTTACCTGATAACGTGGAAGCAAAAAAAAAAAAACAAAAAAAAAGGACGAACGCCGAGGACAAGTCTGTCATTCTTGAGGTGCTTTACAAGGAAAGTTTAATATAAAAGTCAAAGTGAGTGGCAGCCATATCCATATATTCAGCATTCATCAGACTTACCTCTTCCTGCTGCCACCTTGACAGAACGGACACAAATACAAAAAGAAATTACCTCATGAATAGTATTTTTATTGGCATGTATGAAAAACTTCACTTAAACGGCTGATTGGTCCTGTTCTACATCTGGTAACTTACGTGTTTTACTTACTGATGCATACAGAACTTAATTCGACCGCAACTAGCACAGAAATATAACATTATTTCACACCTCTTTCCGATCCACGATAGATTTTATACTGTTTTTAAGTTAAGGAAAAGCGAGTTGTTTTTCTTTGTGTAGTTAAAAAGCCTTGAAAATATTTTTCGAACACGTTTTCTGTACTCTTTTTGTAGGTCCCGAAATGTCAGAAAATTGCTGACACGAACACACAACAAACAGAGGATCTACTGCTGTGGAGAATCAAAACCACAAATTCTCTGAGTGTGACGCTGACTGGTGATAATCATCTTACCCACACAGTTCCAATCAACGAATATATATACACGTGATCTGTATGAACTACATATCTGCTTCTAGTCAGTCACAATACAACCAGGAAAAAAATGATCACTTACCTGAACAGCGCCACAGGAAAGACGCAGGCGATGAAGAAGATGGAGTTGTACACCAACATGACGGTCAGAGCCATCTCTCGGGCAGACACACCGCTACTGGACGATGTGCCGGCCCGCCATGCTGCCGCCTGACGTAGTTTGATCATCGTCACCACTGTCGTCACAGTCACCACTACAATCATCACCACGGGTATACCCAATCCGAACACAAAAGCATCCAGAAAATCAATTAAACCTTGATTATCACGATAGAACTGGCTAGAAATGGCGGTCCAAATATTCTTCCCAGTGGAAGGGTCATAAGCACACACTGAACGGAATCGAGTGGTTATTAGAGTATAGAGGCCTATCATAAGGATGCTGATGACGATGATAATGACGATGGTTGTGGATGTACGCAGCACAGTCTGTGAGCGGAGAGGCTGCAGGATACAGAAACACCTCTCACTGGCAATGATGGCAGAAATGATTTGAGAGGCCCAGGTGAACCCAGAAAGTCCCAACAGGTTGTGATTGGCCATGAACCGTATCATAGGACCGTACCTATGACAGGCAAGACCGTGTCAGCGTGAGGAAACAAAAACAAACAATATCAGAACGTTGCCAATCAGCTAGAAATAGAGGCATAAACACTGATAAAAGATGGTTCCTTGATAACAACGTGGTTCAGCAAAGATGCAGAATAAAACCAAATCATTAACTAAATAAAGCAAAGGCATATGTGTTAGCTCTATGTTTGTTAAGGAGTGAAGTTTTAGAGGTCTCAGCAGTTTTCAGGGCTTTCCTCACGAGGAAAGGTGTCTATTTTGTCACACGCATTTATAACATCGTTCGTGAAGACGTCAGTTTCAACTTGCAATTCATATGTGCATTTACCTTGCGCACAGCCTCACCAGGACCACATAGAGCTCTCTGGACAAAAAGTGGTAGTCATCCCTTTCTATCTGCCTGTGGCTTAAGGAGTGATCTGATGATACTCTTTCTGCCTGTGGCTTAAGGTGTGATCTGATGATACTCTTTCTGCCTGTGGCTTAAGGTGTGATCTGATGATACTCTTTCTGCCTGTGGCTTAAGGGGTGATCTGATGATACTCTATCTGCCTGTGGCTTAAGATGTGATCTGATGATACTCTTTCTGCCTGTGGCTTAAGGTGTGATCTGATGATACTTTTTCTATCTGCCTGTGGCTTAAGGTGTGATCTGATGATACTCTTTCTGCCTGTGACTTAAGGTGTGATCTGATGATACTCTATCTGCCTGTGGCTTAAGGTGTGATCTGATGATACTCTTTCTGCCTGTGACTTAAGGTGTGATCTGATGATACTCTATCTGCCTGTGGCTTAAGGTGTGATCTGATTATACTCTTTCTGCCTGTGGCTTAAAGTGTGATCTGATGATACTTTTTCTGTCTGCCTATGGCTTAAGGTGTGATCTGATGACACTCTATCTGCCTGTGGCTTAAGGTGTGATCTGATGACACTCTATCTGCCTGTGGCTTAAAGTGTGATCTGATGATACTTTTTCTGTCTGTCTGTGGCTTAAGGTGTGATCTAATGATACTCTTTCTGTCTGTTTGTGGCTTAAGGTGGCTTAAGGCTTAGGATGAAACCTTGTCGTTGGTAGAGAAGCTTGCGTGCAACTATGATCCATTGAGCTAAGCCGTCGGGAGTCTAGTACTCCTGGTAGGGTCTCCCATGGCGGAAATTTCACTGGTGAGTTGTCAGACTAATATCATCCGTTTCCACTGCCTTGTGGACAGCTGATGGATCAGTAAAGGCTAAGGGAAAAAAAAACCCACAGAAAATTCGGAGCGGAGCCCCGATAGGCGGTTTCTTGTTCAAACTCTGTCAAGTCACCAGCAAAATCCTGCACCCAGAATCATCTCCAGCCGTCTTGACCATGTCTTGCCACTGGATCCAGGTGATCCTGGACGAGAGAGTGTGGATGATGCTGCGCAAGTTATCTACACTTTAATCAAAATCTCAGCGCATGTCATGGCTTCATACTCACAGTTGAAAGTTTGAACCGTAAAGCCCTGTGGCGATGGGGGCGCGACGACGTAGTAGGTGAGAATACACTGGCAGCTACAGCTGCAAACCTGCACACAGGCAGCAGAGGAACCTGGCAACATCCTGAGTGACTGAGCAGCCCTCTTCAGGACCCACACTGCTCACCTCCTAGAATGAGGAAGGGGCTAGAAAAGGTGCCCTAAACATTGCCTGCTTCAACCTACCCGGACCAGCATACCGCGGTTGGTAGGGATCCCATTTAGCGGTCGAAAAAACAGAAACGAAAGAAAGGTGACAAGACACACCATAGGTACATGGAATGTACGTACACTTCTAGACAATGCCAAAGCTGGCCGACCTGATAGAAGAACTGCACTGGTTGTTAGAGAATTAGCTCGTTACAAGGTTGACATTGCCGCTCTATCAGAGACCAGACTGACTGAAGAAGGTCAACTCACTGAGACAGGTGCTGCTATACATTCTTCTGGAGTGGACGTAAACAAGAAGAACGCCGTGAAGCTGGAGTAGGCTTTGCAATCAAGTCCAGTCTAGTTAAGAACCTTGAACGACTGCCTAAAGATTACAATGACAGACTCATGGTGATGCACTTGCCCCTCACAGACAAAAAGCAAGCCACACTGATTAGTGCCTATGCCCCAACAATGACAAATTCTGAAGAGACCAAAGAGAAGTTCTATGAAGATCTTGATTCTCTACTAACAAGCGTTCCCAGAGCTGACAAACTTCTGGTCCTCGGGGACTTCAATGCAAGAGTTGGGTCCGACTATGAAGCATGGGAAGGCATCATTGGCAAACATGGCATAGGAAATTGCAACAGCAATGGACAACTTCTCCTTCGGACATGCAGCTCACACAACTTGGTCGTCACTAACACGCTATTTCAGTTGGCAACCAGAAAGAAGACAACATGGATGCACCCTAGATCCAGAAACTGGCACATGTTGGACTATGTCATTACCAGAAAGGCCGACAAAGATGATGTACGAGTAACTGAAGCCATGTGTGGCGCTGAATGCTGGACAGACCACCGGCTAGTCATCTCAAAGCTTAACGTCCGCATCAAACCAAAACGCAGGCCTCAAGGCAAGAAACCCCCACCAAAGAGACTAAACACTTCAAAACTAAAAGAGGAAACCACTGTAAAGAACCTCATTAGTGACCTGAACGTCAAGCTGGCTGACCTTCATTTTGGTAATGCTAGTGTCGAAGAAGAGTGGGCAGTCTTCAGGGACCATGTCTATACATCAGCAATAGGACCTGTCACACGAAAACATCAAGACTGGTTTGATGAAAACGACCAGCATATTCAAACCCTTCTGGATGAGAAGCACAGACGCCATCTTGCCTACCAGTTGTGACCCAAAGTCTGATTCAAAGAAAACTGCATTCATGGAGTGTCGCCGACAAGTCCAGGCAAAACTCAGGAACATGCAAAACAAGTGGCTAAGTGACAAGGCTGATGAAATCCATCTATATACAGACCGTCACGACTCGAAAAGGTTTTATGACATCCTGAAGGCTATCTATGGGCCAACGTCATCTGGCACCTCTCCATTACTATCTGCGGATGGGGAAATGTTGATCACCGAGCGGTCAGAAATTCTTGAAAGGTGGGCGGATCACTTCGATAGTGTCTTGAACCGCCCTTCGTCAATAAATGAAGCAGCCATTGATCGCCTCCCTCAAATAGAAAAGAACAACCAACTTGATGTACCACCTAACATACAAGAGGTCACAAAGGCCATCGGCCAACTCTCCTGTGGCAAGGCCCCTGGCGCTGACGCCATACCTGCTGAGATCTACAAAGCGGGAGGTCCAATGCTCACACAAAGATTAACTGAGATGTTTGTAACACTCTGGAACAGTCAATCACTCCCTCAAGACTTCAAGGATGCCTCAATAGTCCACCTATACAAGAAAAAGGGAAACAAACAATCATGTGACAACCACAGAGGAATATCACTACTGTCCATTGCAGGCAAGATATTAGCAAAGGTGCTGCTGAACCGCCTCACTAATCATCTTGAGCAGGGTCTGTTGCCAGAGAGTCAATGTGGATTTCGGGCTGGGAGAGGTACGGTGGACATGATCTTTGCTGTGGAAGATAATGGCGAAGTTTGGCTGCCCTCCAGCCTTCGTAAATATGGTGCGACAATTCCACGATGGTATGATGGCACGGGTCCTTGATAACGGAGAAATGTCCAGAGACTTTCCAGTCAGCAATGGCGTGAAACAAGGATGCGTCCTTCCACCTACACTATTCTCTATGATGTTCTCGGTAATGTTATCAGATGCATTCTCTCCAGAAGACCCTGGCATAGATATACGCTACCGCACAGACGGCAAGTTGTACAACACAAGACGCCTCAAGGCGACCACTAAATGCAGTTACAGCACTCTTCGTGACCTCCTTTTCGCAGACGATTGTGCGTTAAATGCTTACAGTGGTGAACAGATGCAACAATGCATGGACAAATTTTCAACTGCTTGCGACAACTTCGGTCTTACAATAAGCACCAAGAAAACCAAAGTCATGTATCAGCCTCTTCCAGGTGTTCCATATACTGAACCAAATATCGAGGTCAAGGGCACAAAACTACATGCAGTCGACAACTTCACATACCTCGGCAGTTCCCTATCACGTTGTGTGCATATCGACGACGAAGTCAACAAACGCATAGCTAAGGCCAGCACTGCATTTGGGAGGCTGCGTCCTACTGTATGGGACAGAAGAGGTATCTCGGCCACAACTAAACTCAAAGTGTACAAAGCGGTGGTCCTCACCACTCTCCTCTATGGCAGTGAGACCTGGACTGTTTACAGTAGACACGCAAGGAAATTGAATCATTTTCACACCAAAAGCCTCAGAAAGATTCTCAATATCCGATGGCAAGAGAAGATCCCTGATACAGAAGTACTAGAGAGAGCCAATCTCCCCTCCATCTACACTTTACTTCAAAAGAGTCAAGTTCGCTGGGCTGGCCATGTGTACCGGATGTCTGACACCAGAATTCCGAAGCAACTCCTCTACGGGGAACTAGCGTCTGGCAAGAGAACAGTTAGAGGCCAGAGAAAACGGTTTAAAGACAGCTTGAAGGCATCGCTAAAGTCCCTCAACATAGACTGGGAGAATTGGGAAAACCTTGCCCTTGACCGTACAGTCTGGCGTAGAAGAATCAAAACCGGATGTACCACTTCAGAAGTGTCTCGTATCCAATCTGCACAAGAAAAACGAGCAGCACGGAAAGCTAGGGCTGCAAACCCTTCAACCACAGTAACCGACCATAGAAGTCCAACCTGTGGACGTTACTTCTGTGCCCGGATCGGATTGATCAGTCACCTCCGGACACACTGACTCAAAGCAATTTCATGAAGCCGTGGTCATTGTCGACGATGATAGACGAACACCAGGCTTAAGGTGTGATCTGATGATACTCTATCTGTAGGCCCATGGCTTAAGGTGTGATCTGATGATACTCTTTCTGTCTGTCTGTGGCTTAAGGTGTGATCTGATGATACTCTTTCTATCTGTCTGTGGCTTAAGGTGTGATCTGATGATACTCTATCTGTAGGCCCATGGCTTAAGGTGTGATCTGATGATACTCTTTCTGTCTGTCTGTGGCTTAAGGTGTGATCTGATGATACTCTTTCTATCTGTCTGTGGCTTAAGGTGTGATCTGATGATACTCTTTCTGTCTGTCTGTGCCTTAAGGTGTGATCTGATGATACTTTCTGTCTGTCTGTGACTTAAGGTGTGATCTGATGATACTCTTTCTATCTGTCTGTGGCTTAAGGTGTGAGCTGATGATACTCTATCTGTAGGCCCATGGCTTAAGGTGTGATCTGATGATACTCTTTCTGTCTGTCTGTGGCTTAAGGTGTGATCTGATGATACTCTTTCTATCTGTCTGTGGCTTTGATATCTTTCTATCTGTCTGTGGCTTAAGGTGTGATCTGATGATACTCTTTCTATCTGTCTGTGGCTTAAGGTGTGATCTGATGATACTCTTTCTGTCTGTCTGTGACTTAAGGTGTGATCTGATGATACTCTTTCTATCTGTCTGTGACTTAAGGTGTGATCTGATGATACTCTTTCTGTCTGTCTGTGGCTTAAGGTGTGATCTGATGATACTCTTTCTATCTGTCTATGGCTTAAGGTGTGATCTGATGATACTCTTTCTGTCTGTGTTTGGCTTAAGGTGTGATCTGATGATACTCTTTCTATCTGTCTGTGGTTTAAGGTGTGATCTGATGATACTCTTTCTGTAGGCCCATGGCTTAAGGTGTGATCTGATGATACTCTTTCTGTAGGCCCATGGCTTAAGGTGTGATCTGATGATACTTTTCTTCTCACTGTAGCTGTTGAGTGATAGATATTCCTGGGCTCCTCTCTTTGATAGTTCATCTACTGTCTCATTCCCTGATATCCCACAGTGGGCGGGGATCCACTGGATGACTACTATTTTGGTTTTTGCAACTTGCTGAAAGACCTTGGTCATGTAGGGGAGCTTATCATGCTCCAGGACCTGGTAAACAGAGAGGGCATCTGAGAGGAAAACCACTTGATAGTAGACACAAGAATAGGAAAGTACCATGGACCTTCACATAACAGTTAGACTACAAAATTATAGCAGAGACTGCCGTCAATGACCACACAGCATAAGTGATGCTGAGATCAAGCTCACAAGATGTCATCATATACATGGATGGCTCTGTGATCAAAGGGAAATGTGGACAGGGAATCACCGTGAAACAAAGTGGAATTGTGCGTGAAAAGAGCATTGCGTATCCACTTGTAACGTCTGTTTTAGCAATGGAAGCTGAAGCAGTTACGCATGCTCTGAAATGGCCAACTCCTGTAAATGAGATGTAGGAGAATTTTACCATCAACATAAACCAACGTTTTAACCCTACCTGATAAAGTGGACAGTGAGATGGGAGCTCTGGATTAGTCTGATGCAGTGTGAAGTGGTTTGCTACTAAATCTCAAGAACTATTGTCTCCCTACATGAAGCATCAAGTGAAATGAACATGCTATCCAACTAGTAGGTGAAATTGTTACAAGTGTCATATCTTAATTAATGAAAATACGTTAAGTCCTCAATAATTAAAATCCTACCTTTGTGAACAAGCCCAACGCCATCATACTATCAATCACTTTGCGTGTTGTGTATGGACGATTTTCAGCTCAGTTGATTAGATCGTCATGATGATGAGACAGGAATCATCGTTTTGACCATCAGGCAAGCCGCAGGTCTTAACAGAGGGCTTGGTGGCTCTGTGAACTCAAGATGTGATATCTGGAGTTCAAATCCAGCCTGCAACATAAAAAGTGCCTGGTTTGCTGCCCGTCTTCAGCTGTCATGGTGACGTCAGCTTATTGTTTTTTAGGTTCTCTTCCTTTTCCTTCCGTTTCAAGACCATGCGAGTGGGTAGAGTTTGGCTAGGCTCAAGGATTTGGTAAATTGAGTCAAGCACATATGGAATTGTCTGATTGCCATAAAAGTCCCTCTTGAATAAACTATAAAATCTGTAATGAAATGGACAATGATCAGATCACATTCTATATTGTAAGCTACAAGTGGACACAAGATTGGATCAAATATTGTTCAAGTTCACAGCCAGGCATTTAGGGATCAAGTATGTCTGTTGGAACTGGCAACTGTTACCTTTCTTTAGTGGTGAACTGCACGTGGATCTGTTCTGCATTGAGAAACATGCTGTAGGTCAGGTAGAACAGGTCAGCCAGGGACAAGGAGAATAGACACACGTTGATACGTTCCCTCAGCCCTTGCTTGTAGAACACCGCCATGTTGATGACGTTGGCAGGCCCACCAATCAAAAACAAGATGGGCAGTAACAGACCATCTTTCAGTCGCCGCACCAGTCCTCTGTTTGTGTACTGACAACGTTGTCTGCATTATCCCAAGGTATGAGACCTTGAAACTGAAGTACCAAGCATTTGGACGAGCCATTGATTTCAATGGTATTGGGATATGTATATTCCCGGGGTTTGTCACGTTTTCACCATCGCTTTGAAATACCGTGTCATGCGAAGTCGTGGTGAAATCCATTGTTTTATCTAATAGAGAATCAGTTGTGAGTAGTTTTAAGTTGAACGATAATAGATCTTGTGACGTTATGTCATCACTAAAATCGTCAGGCTCCAACTGCTGTTAGTGTTTCTCTGTTGAAGGTGGAGACAAAGGCAGAGCACAGAACGTTATAATCGGCATTAGACACAACAGATAACTGTACAGAGTGCTTAATTTTTACCTGATGTTTTGCACGTTCAAAGGGATAGCAAAACATGCAACATTCTCCATGCATCAAAACAAATATATATATCATCCATCACATTGAACCACAATTTCCAATATTAGTGCAAGAAAACGAAATACGTTTTTTTTTAATGAATTGTATAATGTTACTTTTTGCTCAGCTTATTTATCTTTAGAAGCTTCAGGTTTAAGTGGTGGAAATATTTTGCTGATGTTTGTCATTGTTGTAAATGTT
>CM060313.1:8327709-8365209 GCA_030674185.1 Monoplex corrugatus | reverse complement strand
AAACAAAGTTTGTAACTTATGTTGTGATTTAAACAAAGTTTGTAACTTATGTTGTGATTTAAACAAAGTTTGTAACTATGTTGTGATTAACAAAGTTTGTAACTATGTTGTGATTAAACAAAGTTGTACTATGTTGTATTAACAAGTTTGTAACTGATTTGTATTTAAACAAAAGTTTATAACTGATGATGTAATTTAAACAAAGTTTGTTACTGATGTTGTGAATTAAACAAAGTTTGTAATTAATGCTGTGATATAAACAAAGTTTGTTACTGATGTTGTGAATTAAACAAAGTTTGTAATTAATGCTGTGATATAAACAAAGTTTGTGACTGATGTTGTGACATAAAAAAAAGTATATAACTGATGTGATATAAACAAACTCTGTGACTGATGTTGTGATATAAACAACATTTGTAACTAAGGTTGTGATATAAACAAAGTATATAACTGATGTTCCATTCAAAGGAACGATAAGCAGAACAGTGGTCACTGTTTGCTGTTTTGCTTTTCCCGCATCTTTAAAACGATTGATATGTTTTCAGAGGCATAAGAAAAAGGTCAATCAATGCATTTTTTATCCTTCCATTTGTCCAGACATCCTGAAAACTACACGATTCCAATCATTCTTTAACACCCACCATATTCAATACTGTTCTGTGACTTTCTAAAGGCTTGCATGAGTAAGAACCAAAGAAGAAAAACCGAAATAGAATGAAAATGTGTACCTAATAATTATAACAAAAGAAGAAAAGTGCAAATTTTCGGCCAACTGGCCCTTGTCTAGCATACGCAAAAGACAACAAAGAACAAATCACAACACATAGCACAAAAATAGTAGATAACTTCCTTAAAAGTGGCATTGAGCCATACAAAAATCACGTTATGGGTAGTTTGCATGGTTTTAGCCGATACATGAGGAAACTATTCATAGGATCTGTGTATTAAAGATATCAACTTATTTACCCGTATGCTACGATGTTGAAAATGTTGCTTCTGACATTTAGTTACATTTTGAATGCAACAATTGCATGCTGATTCTGTCGGTGATATTTGTACTGAGTTCCATATTTCTAATGAATATATTAACAATGATTTGAAGGGGCGTCAGTATGGTGGAAAAACAGAATTAATGTGTCAATACTTTCATCTACATATGTGTGTGAAAAAGACAAACAGCATATGCAACATGACATTATACATACCCACAAGTACACTTAGTCACCCACACCAGATTCATACAAACGCCACACCACACCACACACAAACCCCACCCAACACCACACACACACACACATCCACACACGTGCGCGCGCGCAACACGCACACATACACACACCACCCAACACCAGACCACCCAACACACACACACACACACACATACAGGCACACAACACACATACACACACCACCCAACACCACACCACACCACACAGCACGCACACAACACACACACCACCCAACACCACACACACACACACACACACCACAGATACAGACACACACACACACACACACACTATTACATCGTTACGATTTTATTTTCACAAGCATCAACTTCAGTTTATAAAAAAAATGTACAAAGAAACATAGCCAAAATCACAACAACAGTTCTGCTATAAACGTTTTGATTGACGCCAACTGAAAGACTGCTATATGGACTGACTGCGTAATGTGTGAACAAACGGTATGACAGTATGACTGGTGGGTTGGATCTGTTTGGTTACTGTAGTTTGGTTCAGCTGCCCTGTTTGAAAACAAGTGGCAGAATGTAGCAGATATAAGGTGGAGCTCTGTGTGTGTGTGTGTGTGTGTGTGTGTGTGTGTGTGTGTGTGTGTGTGTGTGTGTGTGTGTGGAGTATGCGTGCGTGTGTGTTTATGTGTGTGTGTGTGTGTGTGTTTGTATGTGTGTGTGTATGTGTATGTGTGTGTTTGTATGCATGCGTGTGTGTGTATGTGTGTAGGGGGAAGGGGGAAGTAAAAGCCTATACTGTGTGTGTTTGTGTGTGTATGTTTGTGTGTGTGTGTGTGTGTTTGTGTGTGTGTGTGTGTGTGTATGTATGTGTGTGTGTATGTATATGTGTGTGTATGTATGTGTGTGTGTGTGTGAGAGAGAGTGTGTGTGAAGGGGGGTACAGTAAGTATGTATGCGTGCATGTGGGATTTACTCGAAGTTATGGTGTACGTGTGTGCGCGTGTGTGGTTGTGTGTGCTCTTCTGTGCGTGTGTGTGCATGCGTGGTTTTGCGTGGTTAGAAAATGTGCATGTGTGTGTGTGTGCACGCGCGCACGTGTATGTGTGTTGTATTGCATGTGTGTGTGTGTGTGCGCGTGCGTGCATGCGTGCGTGCGTGTGTGTGCGAGCGCAAGTGAGTGAGATGCGCAGGAGAGGATGTACGGAGAGGGAGGCGTGTGCGTGTGCGTGCACGCGCATATGCACTTGTCAGAAAATAAAAATACATCAACTTAAACTGTAGAGTTTCTTTCAAATTTGGACATAAAACCTGGCCCACGGTGGTTCCCAATGTATCACACTGGCTATGAATCTTTTGTTTAGGTCGCAGACATATAAAACTCTGTGTTTGAATCTTTTAATACTACGGCCACATTTTAAAGAAATAAGGGTCAAACGTTTTACCCGTCAATAAGACATTTTAACCCTTTCACTCCATCACCCCTATCCACTTGCTTCCTACAGGAAAGATGTGGATAAGGTGTGGGAGTGAAAAGACTATGGTGATTCGTATACAAATTACAATTTAGATAGCTGAGAAGAGGGAGGCTCATATGGACTGACTGTCTTGTGCCTTTATGATGTTCTTTTCGTGGATTTTCTTTTCAGCATTATGCCAAGACTCCTCTTCATCCCAAACTGTATAACAGACTGGAAGCTGGAAGTACTACCTTGACGGAAGAAGTAGAGCTTCTGGCTTCCAGTCTGAGCGCATGAGTTCCAACCTAATGAGGGAACAGCTTTGTGTGGGAGATCTGCAGTCCATATACTAGCATGGGTAGCTGCCACTGTTCAGTGTTTGGAAAGGTTAAAGCATCGAGAGACATGAGGTGGACAGATGCAGTCCCCATGAAAGGTGGAGTTCTCTAACACCTCACTCTGCTTTGAGTTCAAGTATATTGAGCAACCGTTATCCTTTGTGCTGAACAATATTAATCTTTGCTGTTTGTGCTGATTGCCAGAGACATCATCATCACGTGGCCTGCCGTATGGCGTTGGCAATCATGACCCTCCACACGAATCTATTTCTTGTCACTGCAAGTACATCTCCCACCCTCTCTGCCCTCAGCCACCCTGCAAATCCGTCCAATATTTTCTCCCTGGTGTTCTCTTTCCCTCCAGTTTTCCTGTTGTGACCAGGTACTCTAATTCCCCTTTCTTCATAAAATGTCCTATAAATGTTGCTTGTCTTTTCCTAATCTTCTTTATTAATGATCTTCTTCTGTCTGCCTCCTTCAAGACTGTCTCGTTTGTTTTCTTTGCTGTCCATGGAACTCTCAACATTTTTCTTGTTTACCATATTTCCATTGCCAGGGACAGACTACTAAATAAATCAATAATATTGATAAACAATCATGGACCCACGAGAGGAAGAAAAACGAGTAAACTCCCGTCTCCCTTACAAAGGTATGAACAGACAAACTAGACATTTTATTCAACAGAGTAAACTGTCAAGTCTTAAATATAAATGTAACAGAAACCTTTGAGAAACACAAAGCAAGAGAAAAACGAACTGCTGAGGGTTGTGGAGCAGCCAAGGAGACACTCCAAGAGCGCTCTGTCAGTATTTAAGTCCTTCAATGGGAAGATCCTATGTTCCAACAGCAGGTGGCCAGAGGAGAGGGGCATCCCCACATATCCAAAGTGAGCCAGCCAAATTTAATAATAATAATAATTACAATATTTATATAGCGCAAAATCTTGATAAAATCAAATCAAATCTATCCACCAACTGCAAAAACCTAACCCTTTGATTCCCTCACCCTATCCACAAGCATCCTGCAGGAAGCTAAGGGAGTTGGAAGGGTTAAGTTTTTACTTTGCTGGCGTGGTTGACAATGCAGGATGCTGGTGGACAGTGTGTGGGTGACAAAAGGTTAAGAGAGTAGAACGACTATACAAAGTGTAGGAAAATCACCTTAACCATTAGCAGAGCATGTAAAAGAAAACTTCTGAAAGAAAATATAAGGAAAACGTATTCCTTTAATGTAGGGAAGCAGTCCCGTGTGTTTCAATATTTATTAAAAGAGAATGACTGCCAGGCCAACTACCATGTAAAGGCTTTGCACTGGACAACATATAAAACAAGGTTGCAAAACACTGAGTAACAAATACACTCCAAGTAACAACAATGCTCAACGATATGGATGTTATATTTATAATTCAAACATCTCCTAGTACAAAAGGCATACACATTATATATTGTATATGAGTGTAATTTTTTCTTTAACTGTTTGACTCCCGGACCCTATCTTCCAACTGCAAAAACCTAACCCTTTGACTCCTCACCCTATCCTACACGAAGCTGGTGGATAGGGTGAGAGAGTCAAAGGGTTAACAGTGCAGGATGCTGGTGGACATGGCGCGGGAGTCAAAGGGTTAAAGGACTCAAAGTGCACAATATCAAGTACAGTTAAGACACAAATCTTCAAACTCTAGAGATAAAAGCAAGTATGTCCATGCAATAGATTATTATTTGTGACACAAATCTCATCCATACAAAGTGGGGTTAGTTTGTTTGTTTGTTTTTTGTGGTAGTGTTTTCTTCTCCTCCCTTACCAAAACTCGAAAAGATAGGCATAAACACCACAGCTGTCCACAAAAGTCAAGACAAAAGTCGTTTTGATGGGGTAGAGAGGGGTGGGGGGGTGGCGGTGTCAAAGAGTGCAGCAGCCAACACTGTGCCTGGTGATACAGACAGGTGAGACAGGTGAGTTTTTTTCTTCTGCAGTCTGGGAAATGTTTCTTTCTGACAGTGCTTGCATATTGTTTTTGTTTGATTAGTTCACACTGTGTAGACACTATTATGCTGTGCAGTCTGCATATGATGTCTTCAGTAGGTAGTCAATTCTAGGTATAGTATGCATATAACACTTTTATTTGCATCCGCAATCTGCATGCAGTCTGAACTGCATTTTGCAGACCTGAATATTAAATGCATAGCATCATTTTATCAATCTTTAACATGTTTGTGTCAACATTCATGAAATTCAGAAACTGCAGATCATATACACTGAAACAGTCAAACTTTAATCTTCAGAACACAATGGAAACTTGGAAAAGTGTGTGTGTGTGTGTGTGTGTGTGCGTGCGTGCGTGCGTGCGTGCGTGCGTGCGTGCGTGTGTGTGTGTGTGTGTCTGTGTGTGTGTATGTGTGTGCGTGTCTGTATGTGTCTGTGTCTGCTTGTCTATCAGTCAGTCTGTCTGTATGTGAGTATTTCAATCTTGTTATTGCTGTGTATGATCCGGGTTACATTTATGTCAGATTCACTCCCTCATCCTATCAACCAGCTTCCCGGATTATGTTATGTCATCTTCACTCTTTCACTCCCAGACTACTATATGCAGGCAGCTGGAGGCTAGGGTGAGGGAAAGGGCCAAGGACACACAACACAACTTAATCAGCTTAATCTATCCTCTTCTGCAAGAAATCAGAACAACGATTTTCAATCTTGTACCTCTCAATGGTTTTTAACTTTAAAAGTATACAGTCTAAAACGCTAAGCATAAACTATGTGAAATATTCTACCTGAAGAAAACAATCACAGACTCTTGTAACATGACCAACCAGATGTGAGATGAACATCCTCCAAAAATGACCAAGTGACATAACTCCGCCAAACCTGAACAATGACCAAGTCCCTAGAACAAAAGATCATAACCTGTGAAATGGGTTATTTGAGAGGAGCTGTCAACAAGACCAGACGTGACATACTCAGAAGCTTAAGCACTAAGAACAGAAATGGTGGAAATAACACTAGTCCACCCTCATAACAGTGGTTTGGTCATCTGATCAGAATGCAACCCTACCAACTGGCTCAACAATAATGCCCTAATAATGATAATAAATAATAATAATAATGATAATAATAATAACAACAACAATAATAATAACAATAATAATAATAACAACAACAACAACAACAACAACAATAATAATAATAATAACAGCAACAACATTGTTTAGAAAATGCTAAATTTTCATGTATAGATCAAATCAAAGTGCACATAACTGTAAAGCATACATAAAGTCCACATAATCATATTTGTGACCCTGCCATATCACACAGAACAAAAAGCATACAGAGCATTACATCATCATATCACTGTTCTGACCGTACGATTTCATAGTCAGACACTGCCACTATACTCTGCTGCACACACGAGAAAACGCAATGTCACAAACTGATCCAAAGCTTAAACACTATATATCAGAAAATGTGCTGCATCATGTACATAATAATCTCACAGATACAAAGCTTGGAAACATAATATCAGAATACAAACTTTACTTTAACGAGTACATCCATGATATTAGTATATATACAAATTTCAGAACATGTTATATTGATACATATTATCGCATATTTTCTGGTTATAGATTTATTAATAAATGTGTGTTCGTTCTTTGATTTAACGTCTTTTCACTATGAGTGATATTAGACGGAAAAAAAAAAAAAAAAAGAAAAAAAAAAGTGAGATGAGAGATGGGTTGGTTGGTTTTGGGGCATAGAGGAGACATAGTTATAGACATAAGTAGGTGGGAAATAGAAAAATGGAACAATAACTTAACACTAACATTTAACATCAACAATGTGTATGGAAAATTTAACTCTAAAGTACAAACTTCATAAACTTAAAGTATTGCATTAACAGGACTGTGAACCAACGATTCTGAAATTTTAACTGACAAAAATTGATCGGAAGTTACTTCTTTAAAATGAGTTTCAGAATAATTTTCTTGTGTAAACATTTTTGGTAAAAAAGAACGTAGCATTTTGCAGTAAAATAGACAGTGAAACAGTGTGAATTGTTCGCCGCAAATACACTTGACATTTTTACAGTATTTTGTTTTCAATGCGTTTAGCTGAATACGAAAATGAACAACAACAATCGTTCTCAAATGATATATGGAAGAAAACTGCAATTTTTTACACACATTTTTCATCGATGTGTTCTCTTGCTCTGCATATCGAAATGTTAACGTTTTCATATTTCTTAGCATCTGTATAATCAATATCAAAAGTAGCTTTTAGCGTTTCCCATGTAGGGATGGTCGTTGTGGATGGTGTTTCAGCTATTTCATCCAGATTTATGTTAGACTGTTTGACCAGGTCAGATACGTAAGTTGCAACAGTCATTTGTGATGAAATGTTCTTTGCTCGTTTCGGAAAGTCAACATTTGACCTGATTTTTACTTCCTTACTCACAAAATTGTCCGTTTGTGAAGAAGTTCTAACGGCAAACTTTGCTGTCGCTAACTCACGATTCCCAAGGTGCTAGACGTTCCTCCACCGACCAACAACGACAGCTACCCCATCGTGCAAGAAGAAGTTGAAGCTGCAGTAAAATCATTGAAGAAAGGCAAGTCGGCAGGAGTGGACAACATTCCCTCAGAACTGGTCCAGGCAGGAGGAGAGGCCATGATAGATATGTTACTCATCATCTGCAATAAGATCTGGCGGACAGGTGAGTGGCCAACACCTTGGACCCAGTCCCTGATCATCACTCTCCCGAAAAAAGGCAACCTACAACTGTGCCAAAACTACCGTACCATCAGCCTGATCAGCCATCCAAGTAAGGTCATGCTAAAAATCCTTCTGAGTAACTGAAGCCACAAGCTGAGGAGATAATAAAAGAAGAGCAGGCAGGTTTCAGACCAGGAAGAAGTACCACAGAGCAAATTTTCAACCTCAGATTGCTCTGTGAGAAATACCTGCAACACCAGCAAGGCCTTTACCACGTCTTCGTGGACTTCAAGAAGGCATTCGACAGAGTTTGGCAAGCAGCCTTGTGGGCAACCATGAGGCTGTACAACATCAATGCCAACCTGATCAGAACCATAGAATGCCTCTACGAAAAGGCGACCAGTGCAGTCTACCATGACAACAACATAGGAGAATGGTTCCGAACCACAGTTGGAGTACGCCAAGGATGCCTGCTCTCCCCACTCTCTTTAACATCTTCTTAGAGAGAATAATGGCTGACGCACTTGAAGACCAGAGGGAACAGTCAGCATGGAGGTAGAACAATCACAAACTTGCGTTTTGCCGACGACATTGACGGACTAGCTGGGCAAGAGCAAGAGCTAGTCAGCTTGATA
Source organism: Monoplex corrugatus (assembly GCA_030674185.1). Classification (NCBI taxonomy): domain Eukaryota; kingdom Metazoa; phylum Mollusca; class Gastropoda; order Littorinimorpha; family Ranellidae; genus Monoplex; species Monoplex corrugatus. The sequence goes on along the minus strand of CM060313.1, from coordinate 8,356,874 downwards.
AAACATCTTGATGAGGCCTCCACAGCATATGGCATGCAGATCAGTGCAGAGAAAACCCAGTTGATGACAAATAATACCAATGGCATCAGCACTGACATTACCATAGACAACAAGAAACTTGAGACCGTCCATAGATTTAAATATCTGGGAGCTATAGTATCAGATGAAGGTCAAAGCCCGAAGTACTTTCCAGGATTGCCAGACCACAGCTGCAATGACCAAGCTAAAAGTCATCTGGAACGACAAGAATATCGCAATCGGCTCCAAGATCAGACTGATGCGTTCCCTGGTCATGTCATATTTTTGTATGCATGCGAAACATGGACCATAACAGCAGACATTGAAAGAAGGATACAGGCAATGGAGATGAGATGCTTCCGCAAACTCCTTGGTATCTCGTACAAAGATCATATAACCAATAAGGAAGTGAAAACCCGAATCGAAAACGCCATCGGGCCGTATGAAGACCTACTGACCTCAGTGAAAAGACGCAAACTGAGGTGGTACGGGCACGTCACACGATCATCTGGACTGGCCAAGACCGTCTTGCAGGGAACAGTTCAGGGAGGGAGACGAAGAGGCAGACAGAGAAAAAGATGGGAAGACAATATCACAGAGTGGACTGGCCTTGAATGGAATATCATTCTGCGGAAAGCTGAGGACCGTGAGGAGTGGAGGAAGTTGGTTGCAAAATCTTCAGTGGTGCCCCAACGGTCAACCAGACTACGGGACTGATGATGATGATGATGATGATGAACTCACGATAGTTGTTCAGAGGCAGAATTCCAGCAACTTTGTACGTTTCCAGGCAAGAAGCGTGGACTGGTACACCTAGTGCAATTTTAAAACTTTTGCAGTCTAAGCTTTGAATCTTCTTTAGTAAATATTTTGGTGCACTGAAGAACACTTCTTGTGCATAGGATAATTTAGATCTTACAAGTGCTGTTGACAGATGAAGTAGTATGTTTGAATCCATTCCCCAGGGTAATCTGCTTATTATCTTTAGAAAATTTAAGGCTTTCCTTTAAATGTGTGTGTGTGTGTGTGTGTGTGTGTGTGTGTGTGTGTGGTGTGTGTGTGGTGTGTGTGTGTGTGTGTGTGTGTGGTGTGGTGTGTGTGTGTGTTTTGTGTGTGTGATGTCAGAACAACTTTTATGTTAATCCAACAATGAATGGATTACGTGTGTGTGTGTGAGTATGTGTGTGTTGTTGTGTGTGTGTGTGTGTGTGTGTATGTGTGCGTGCGTGCATGCGTGTGTGTGTGTGGTGCGCACATGCTCATGTACATGCATGTGTGTGCAGTGCATGAACTGTGATTAGTAAACATTGTAACAGTTCCAATGTCCCTGGGGAATGTCAATATTTACTGTGACTAAAGTTTCTTCAAGGTCCTGGTGACCTTGAGAAGTACAAAATCTGGATTTTTTTCAACAATTTTTTATTTGTATAAAAAGGGGGACTGTTACAATGGTTTAACTACGACCTTGAAAAGTACAAAAATCTGAATTCTCTTTAATAATTTTTTTGCATAAAAGGGGGACTGATACAACAGCTCGACTTCCTAGGAAGTTGGGGTTTTTTTGGTTTGTGTTTTTCCTAATGGAAGTGTTGCCTGCAAAATTGATTGATTGATTTGGTTGTTTTTACGTCGGCACCCACCTCTGGTGATACAGCCGACAGGGATAACCATCCCAGGAAGTGGGGGAAGAGGGACTTATCTAATCCTATACTAAGATGGGGAGGTGAGAAGGCCAGTTTTAATGTGGCGCATTCCGAGATTCAACCATTAGCATGTGAATCCGACACTCAAACCAACTGAGCTACTGAGGCCTGCTCTTGCCTGCTCTTGCCTGCAGAAACTTTTATCCATGCTTTTATAAAACCTTTCTGATTCTTGTGAGACAATTTACAAGGAACCATTTATCACAGGCAGGACAGCAGAGCAGCTAATGCACTCTCTCCTAAAAACTCAGTTTAAGCTTTTGACTCCTGCACCCTATCCACCAGCTTCCTGCAGGAAGAGTGAGTGTGTATGTGTATGTGTGACTGTGTGTGTGACTGTGTGTGTGTGTGTGTGTGTGTGTGTGTGTGTGTGTGTGTGGACTGTGTGTGTGTGTGTGTGTGTGTGTGTATGTGTGTGTATATGTGTGTGTGTATATGTGTGTGTGTGTGTGTATATGTGTGTGTAAGTGTGTGCGGGAAGCTGGTGGATAGGGTGAGGGAGTCAAAGGGTCAAGTTTTCGCTTTGCTAGCATGGTTGACAATGCAAGATGCTGGTGGACAGGGTGCAGAATCGGGATGAAGCGTGATCAAGCATAATTGACAGAAGGATGGTTAAATACATTCATGCCCTGATTCAACCTACTGTCCTATTCCACCCAGCTGTAAATGGGTACCAGAGCCTCTTTAGGGGTATGGGAGGTACAACAGCAGCAGACAAGAGATAGGCACAACCCTCATCATGCTGCCCTAAGAAAATTAACCCATTGACTCCCACACCCTTTCTACCAGCATTTTGCATTGCAAACCATGCTAGCACAGCAAAAACTTAACCCTTCGATTCCCTCACCCTGTCCTCCAGCTTCCTATAGGAAGCTTGTGGATAGGGTGAGGGAGTCAAAGGGTTAAGTTTTTGCAGTTGGTGGATAGGGTGTGTGAGTCGAAGGTTTTTAAAAGGCTTCATGTCACAAACCAACAATCACTCAAGATTACAGGAAAGCCTACTTGTCATTTATTACTAAGAGTATCACGAATGAAGGAGAAACCATCGTCATAACGAATATGTTACTATCATCATAACCACTATATTGCTATCATGCGAAGTAACAGGAAACGATCCTTACAATCAACAATTAAAATCATTTCACCTTTACTGTAGGGTTTTCAGCATTGATCGCGGTGCCTACCCAGAGTCAAGTGTGTTATGAGCACAGTGAGACGACTGGGACCACACAGTCAAGTCTCATTCACTCTGTGAATGAGTCGATGAAGATGTTGCTTAGATTTTCTAACCAGCACCTTAGGTGTCTGTATGTCTTGGGCCCAGTTGACACCAGGGTAAACTACGAAAGTAAGCATACAGTACAGCCCTGTCACACAGTCTTAATTCCAAATGGAACCCTTAAGCATCATCACTATCATCTCCATTCTCATTCTCAGTAGCATTGTGAACAACTATCCAGGTTGTGTGGTCCTTCATTACATGCTCTTATGGTCTCAAGGGTGAACAACTATCCAGGTTGTGTGGTCCTTCATTACATGCTCTTATGGTCTCAAGGGTGAACAACTATCCAGGTTGTGTGGTCCTTCATTACATGCTCTTATGGTCTCAAGGGTGAACAACTATCCAGGTTGTGTGGTCCTTCATGACATGCTCTTATGGTCTCAAGGGTGAACAACTATCCAGGTTGTGTGGTCCTTCATTACATGCTCTTATGGTCTCAAGGGTGAACAACTATCCAGGTTGTGTGGTCCTTCATGACATGCTCTTATGGTCTCAGTTTCAAAGTGTTTGAAAGTATGCTGGAAAGCCAATTAGCAGCATGGAGGAAGTAATACAGAAGCAGTGAGGAAAATGGGGCAACAAAACAAAACAAACAAACAAACAATGAAACAAACAACCAATCATTTCACCTGCAAACTATACAATGCCAAATCTCAATATATTTTTCATCTTTAGCTGGGTGGCAAAAGCTCAGAAGTATACATTTTTTTATCTTTAACTGGGTGGCAACTGCTCAGAATATAATTTTTTTATCTTAACTGGGTGGCAACTGCTCAGAAGTATATTTTTTTATCTTAACTGGGTGGCAAAAGCTCAGAAGTATACATTTTTTATCTTTAACTGGGTGGCAACTGCTCAGAAGTATAAATATTTTTTATCTATTAGCTGGGTGGTGGCAAGTGCTCAGAAGTATTTTTTTTTCTTTTGCTGGGTGGCAAGTGCTGAGAAGTGCATACAGAAGTAAAGTCTGTGTCGTGTATCACAAGAACCAAGTGCTGTTCAGTATATGTTGTGTAGGTTACATACACTTATATACACTTGCACCGCACGATGCAGGACATAGGCACTATTTCCAGATACAACTGAAAACACTCATACTACCCAAAAAAAGAATTTCTAGAAAGATCTTAAACTTGCCAAGATCCAACTAGATTTTGTAAGTGATAATTCTGACTGTTTTCCAATTCAAAACAATTTCCAGTTCAAATATGAATCAGAATTAAACTCAGAACATGTGTCTGATATTACAAGACAAGACAGGTGCATACAAAAGACAACAAAAAGTAAATACACAAAATGCAATAAAAAAACAATACTTTTTCATAATATTTGTGTCTTTAGTTCTTTTTGTCTTTTGCATACAATCAGCATGGCCACTTGGCTAAAAATACCTGTTGTCTTGTCTTATTATAAAAAACATGTGTTCTGATTGTACTTTGTTATAGTTCTGATTCTTGTTGTTTTGAATGATAAAGACATGAGACATCATGCTGCAATCATTATATCTACGAGGAATCACAAATATATGTATTCATTCTTATGACAAAGAAGTAAGATTGACGGGGTGGAGGGAACTTCAAGAGATGCTGCTTACAACTTGCTGAGAATAGAACTCTGCAATGTCTTGTCATCATCACGTTTCATGGAAGGAACTGAAGGTAAACGCCGACACCTTGCGGACTCCGACGCTGCAGCAACGTCTGCTACTCTTTTCCGACGTTAAGCACAACAATGAGAGTGATGGTGAAGGCAACGGTGACCAGGACATGAACCCCCAACAATGCTGGTTTGATGAGTGAAGACTGCAGACAGAAAAAAAAACACATAAATCATACATGTATCAGTGAAGATATGAGTCAAGAGGAGATAAATACACAGTATTATAACTCAAGTGACTGGTGCCATAACCAAAACTCAGAATTCAGAACACATGTATTTACCATAAGAACCCAAAATAAGACCATAAAACAGACTAGTTGTAAAGAGTTGGCAAAATAGCTAATGATTTCAACAGTTAATAATTTCACATAATCATCATCATCACTAGGAATACAAATGTATGAGCATTAGCCTAGTGGTTCAGATATCAAACGTCCAGTTGGAAGGTCTGATTTCAATCCTGCCCTGGGCAGCAAGCACTACACGGTGAAAAGTGGAGATTTTATCCATCTCCTACGTCAGCATGCATGCAGACCAGCTGGTGCCTGAATCTGCCTTATATGTGTACATAGAAAACTTCCAATAAGCACATTAAAGATCCGGTAAGCCATGTCAAGTGTTCATTGTACCCAGCATGCTCACCTCCAAACATAGAGTATAAATACAAGTACATGGCTGTTATTGTTAGCGCTTTAACCATTTCAGAACATACACAATACTTCAACAAGAGAAAAAAAAAAGAGAAAATAAAGTACACATATCAATGCATTCGCACACATAATCTAAGGAGATGCCCCTTGTGTCGACCACTTGATCCAATTGATCACACAGGGGATTTAAAAACATATCTGAATACAAACTTAAACATAATAAGGACACTAAAACATATATAAAAATGGGCCTAAATCACCTAAAATTGCTTCCGCATATCTCGTTTCCCTAGAGCCAAAAATGTACTTAAGTACATGTACCCAATTATCAATCATAAGAGAAAGTACGTAAGACTTTATAGAACACATACAGGTGAATGGACCAGCAAGGCAGAAAATGATAGGAAGAAATGACAGAAAGCAAAGGAGGAAGAAACGAACAAAGAGAGTGACAGAAAACAGGAAATTTCTAGCACAGAACTTCCAGAAGGTGGGGACACTATTCATACTGAAAGAACCCCCCGACATCCCCACAGGGGAAAGTACATGGCAGATTAAAAAAAATGGCCATACACTTAAAAGCCCATTCAAATATAGTAAGGTAAACATATCTTAAGGTTTTCTCATAATCCTGACTTCACTGAGTGGTGAGGTGGTAGAGACCTCAATTTTGGGGGGAGACGGTGGTAGAGATCTCAATCTTTTTCAGGCCAGGCTTGTGTGGAAGGTGCCTATCTCCTCTCCCTTGCTATTTAACTTTCACAAGCTAAGACAGTACCATTCACACCTGGGTAGGTAGGAGGCCGCATTAACATAAAAAGTTCCTCAAATAAACATCATTTGTCAAAGTACTATCCAGGCACAACGTTTAAACTTCAGTGATCAAAAGAATGGATAGAGAAATTGAAACAAGACTCCAGAAAGCAAATGCAGTAATTTATCAGCTATCACATCCACACATACCTATGGATACAAAGCGTCAACTAATTTTTATACCAACACTATGTTATCAGCGCCAAAAATGGACACTTAATCAAAGACAAAAAAGCAAAATAACAGCTTACAAGATGTGGTGTCTCAGAAAGACAATGAATGTCACACGTCGAGACAAGATCAGAAATGAAGCCATTAGAGACACTGTGGGTATTGTGCCATGTCGAGCATATATAGAAACGCAGAGGCTGAAATGGTTTGGTCACCTCATAAGGTTTCCAAGTGAACAGGGAGCATACAGAGCTTGTAACATGAAAAAGTGTGGATCCAAAGGAAGGGGTGTCCTAGGAAATGATGGACAGAAGGTGTGAAAGAAACAACTGAAAGAATCAACCTAACAATGGCAGACGTTACCCATCTGGCCCGCATCTGAAAGCTGCATCTCCTATCAATGCTTAATGGCAGAAGAGGACAGAAAAAGTTTTTTTAAAAAATCAGAACAGGTCTTTTCAATGTTCTCATATACATGAGTGCCTATGGGAGTTGCATCCCACAAATGCAGAAGAAGAAATAACTCAGGCAACGAAAAACCAAATGTCATGATGGATTTCCAGTGACAGCCTTCGTTGAAGAACCTCTATCTATCTAAAACTGAAATCATAATGAAATACCCAAAATTTAATACATATCTGACTGTACACTGCAAAACAAAACATAAATAATAGATGACCACCAGCACAAAGATGGTATATACGGCAGCAACAAAGATACTCCACTCTTGTCTGTTCTGGGCCAATCTCTGCAGAGTGCTCAAGAAGTGTTTCAGAGCCCTGAAATTTCAGTCTACTGTTTGTCACCAGGTGATCTTAGATCTTCCTCTCTTGCATCTTCCTTATAATGTCTAGCGGGGACAGTTCAAGGGATGTTATCCTGCTCTCTTCAGATGATATACCCAGTCATTTCCATTGTCTTTCTTGATTACATCTGATGAGTAGTTGTTACTGGAGATGGTGTTGGACCATAAGATCTCTATGATGCTTTGGAGGTTCCTTGAGTGGAAGGTGACAGCTTGGTCCAATCCTTCTCTGTCATCCTCCAGCATCCTGAATCGTAAAACAGGGTGGTACAGTCACAGCTTGGTGACAATGCTGTGCTGAGGAGACTTCCACATGCTGTGCAACATTCTCCACCATGTCCGACTATGCTGCCTACATACGTGAACTCTTCAGCTGTGGGTGGGTTTGTTCCATCTATCTGAATCTATCTGAATTGATGAGAGATTTGGCATCTTTGTGGACATTAAGTACACATCACACTGTATCACAATGGATAATGTCATATACAACTGAACAACAGAGTATGCTTCATTAGCAGTACATCTGAAACAAGACTGCTGCAAATTCAGGTACATACTGCTTATAGCCCACTATCAGTCATATCAGGACCAACACCACGTTAAAAACGACACCCAGGTCTAAGCAAAAGGACAACAGTCAAAAACCAAGCTCACCATTATCCTTGAAATCTAAAATGTATTAAAAGAAAAACTTCTCATACACAAAATCATATCAGATGAAGTCTACTGATCTCTTTTGAAAACTGGAAAATTGCATTCAGAGGGACATCTGTGAAGAGGTTCTTTAATTTAAGGAGTAACAAGACTGCTGTCATGAAAGTACAGACAGCATTACATCTAAACATGCAGTTATCCATGACTTTATAGCAGTACAAGTTTTATAAAAGTCATCAATTAATGGTCACATCAAATCAAATCTAAATGTTCACTGTAAAGAATAGAACAAACAGTCACTATTCCAAAAATCGTCCCTTCACACACACATACACGAGCACACACGCACACATGCACGCGCACACACTTCTCCTTTTCTCTTTCTCAGACCCACAAAACATGCATAGTTGCTATACACAAAGAATATTTGGCGGAAAATTCACTTATTATATTGCATTGTGCTGCAGTGTATTGTACCTCGGTGCGCTGCATTGCATTACATTGCTCTCTTTTGTGTTGTGTTGTGTTGTGTTGCGTTGCGTTGCGTTGCATTGCACTGCGCTGTGCTGTGTTGTGTTGTGTTGCGTTGCGTTGTGTCGTGTTGTGTTGTGTTGCACTGCATTGTGTCAAGTCATGCCATTTTGTGTCATGACATGGTGTGCCATGATATAGGAATCATGTTACATTGTTCTGTACTGTTCTGTACTGTATTGTACCGTATTTGTACTGCACTGCGTTGCGTTGTGTTGCGTTGCGTTGTACTGCATTTTTGCATTGCATTGCACTGCACTGCACTGCTCGCAGCGTTTAAGGGAGAAGAGTGGCAGAATGGTTCAGACATTCGTCTGCCAATAACTAAACTCAAGATTCCAGGGTTCGTTCCCTGGCAAGGCCTTGACTTTTGTCTTCAGTTTGACCGGAAAATCAAACTGAGCATCTGGTCTTTCGGAAGGGGACAGAAAACGAGTCGGACCCGTGTGCCTTCTGGCTGCAAACGCTAAAGATCCCATGGCAATTGAAAATCGTGAAGAACTGGGCATTGCCGGCTGCCTTGGTAAAAAACATTGGAGAGATTGGTTGATTTCCCAGATCCCACCCCTTGAAGACAAATTAGCCATCTTGCCTTTCTGAAGTCTTTGTAAAAAAAATGAATATGAATATGAATCTAAAGTGAGGGAGAGGGGATGGGCACCGCCCTCGTGGTGCTGGCCCCGGGAAAAGTTGAGGTCTCTGTCACCTCACTCCCCTACAAACCCCAGGGTTATGGAACTATCCAGGTAGGACCTCAGGACCTGGCGAGCTCACGGATTTATGTGCAGGTTAAGGCTTGTGCCGTGCTTATTCTGGATCTTCTCCATCACATGGCACCTGTGACATTAGTGCATATGGAATTCATTCCGAGCACGGAGACGTGAAACTGAAAGCACTGCACTGCACTGTATTAAACAGTGGAAGATGTGACACAGAGGTTGAAGTACGAGTCTAGGATGCGATAAAACCAGGTTTGGATCATGTATCAGACAGAGATTTTGTTCTCCCCTCTCCATCAAGTCTAAAGTGGTGATCTGTTTGCTAATCTTTCAGATGACAACACAAACCAAAGCCCCATGAGCACCACACACTCAGAACACATCAATGATTCTCTAGCAACTGAGAAGTTGTCCCTGGCAAAATTCTATAGAAAAATCCACTTTCATAAACAGAAACACACCTAAGGGAAAAAAGGGGGAAAAAAGAGAGAAAAAAAGAAAAACAAAAAAATGCGTTTTACCACAATATGGCCATGAATTCCCTCTCGGGAATGCAACCTGAATTTCACATGGTAAACCCCATTATGACAACAACAACAAATAAATAAAATGAATAGATAGAAACAAAATTTGAATGAATACAAATAATGTGACATGAAGTGAGAACAAATACTAACCTCTGCTTTATCAGATGATTTAGCAGCTGAACCCTGGCCAGCTACGTCCGCCAACTCGTACTCAGTACGTTCTGTAGGAAACAATTCAGCAAATACAATGGGTTTTGGAGTTCTTGTTTTTGATTTTGTTTAGTTTTGTTTTGTTTGATATCTCTCTATAGTTGTAGTATGAATACCAACCACACACACACACACACACACACACACACACACCACACACACACACACACACACACACACACACACACACACACACACACACACACACAAACTACCTAAAACTACCTAAAACCACATTCGATTTTCATGTACCACACTACATCCATTCCCTTCCCTCTCTTCCCCTCGATAAAAGGCTAAATGCCTAAGAAAATAAGTAAAGTAAATGTCTTCATATATTTAAAATGCCATGTTAATATCTGAACCTTACAATCTTTAGAAAAGCGATACACAACTCATTTTACTTGTTGAATTACTCTTTTTTTTATATCCTGCAAAGAGTACCACTGACATTACATATTAATCAAATTCTGTAATCTATCAATTCAAACATTTGCCTTCAATTTCTTTTGTTGTTGTTGCTGTTGTCTTGTTTTGTATTATATATTAATGTTGCCTCTCTTGGTATTTTTAAGAAACAATGCATGTTCAAAACCAGTTGATTGTTTATTTATTACCCTACAACATTAAATAAAAATGATTCATTATTTTGTCACTGCTCTCTCCGTCTCTTCACCTTCTTTATCATTTTCTCTAAATCCCCTCTAACTTTCTGACCCTCTGAAGAATTTCATAGTTTACATGCAATTCTTTTTGTATTGATTTTTTTTATAATAATTCTGGAAAAAAGTTTTATAATAATTCTGGTTTAGCATTTGCCTGCCAGTAGCTAAACTTAAGGTTGAAGGGTTCATTTCCTGCTGGGGCCTCAAATTTTCTCCTCACTCTGACCGGAAATCGAACTGAAGGGGATGAAAAATGAGTCAGACCTGTATGCTTTCAGGCCTGCACATGCTAACGATCCCATGGCATCCAAAACAAGTGTGACTGCCCGCATTCAAGCAAACAGGAACCAGAAAAACACAAAAGAAGAATAAGACCACGTATTTAATACAAGACAAGACAGGCGCAAATTTTCGGCCAACTGACAAAGGCCAGTTGGCTGGAAATATGTGCCTGTCTTGTCTTGTTGTATTAAATATGCATTCTTATTCTTCTTTCATGTTTTTTTTTTTCCAATCCCATGGCAGCTGAAAATCATGAAGAGCAGGGCATTCACCCGACTGCTCTGGCATAAAACCCTGGTTTGATAGGTCGACTTCCCGTGTTCTTCCAATTGAAGGCTAATTAGCTTCTTGCCTTTTCGAAGTCTTGGTTAAACAAAAACAAAACAAAAAAAAAGAAAAGAAAGAAAGAAAAAAGAAAAAGAAATGCACGGCAGTGATGTGCTCTTAAAGAGGACAGCAGCCTGAATTTCACATGGTAAATCCACTGTGACAAAAACAAATGAATAATGCTAATTATGAACAATAATGATAATAATTATTATTATTATATGCATTTTCAGTCTTTTCTATTTAGTTTAATATAAATCTAAATTAACATTTTATCAAAAGCTAAGCTTCTTTGTGTACTGTAGACTATATGGGTGAGGATTATATATGTATGTATATATATATATATATACAAATACATGCAGAGAAAGAGAGAGAGAGAGAGAGAACAGCAAGCTGCACAGAAAAGTAAAAAAAAAATTGATTTCTAGTTTGCCCAAATTTTAAATGGTACACCCCCATCTTCTTCTTCAGGACTTTATTGGCTCATAATCTATCTATCTATCTAGATAGATAGATCTATCTATCTACCTACCTATCTATCTATCTGCCTGTCTGTCTGTCTACCTATCTATCTATCTGCCTGTCTATCTATCTATCTATCTATCTATCTATCTGCCTGTCTATATGTCTACCTATCTATCTATCTATCTATCTGCCTGTCTATCTATCTATCTGCCTGTCTATCTGTCTGTCTAGCTATCTATCTATCCATCCATCCATCCATCCATGTACCTATCTATCTATCTATCTATCTATCTATCTATCTATCTATCTGCCTATCTGTTTGTCTAGCTAGTTAGCTATCCGTCTATCTAGCAAGCTAGCAATGCATCTATTCATCCATCTGTCTGTCTGTCTGTCTATAAATCTGTCTCCCCTCCCTCCCCCCCCCCCTCTCTCTCTCTCTCTGATTTGTAATAGTACAAGTACTACTCCAAGTTGACATGTTTTGATCTTTTCACACTGTCATGATTTGTATGTTTTAACCCTTTGACTCCTGCAGCCTGCCCAACAGCATCCTTCTTTGTCAACCATGCTGGAAGAGCAAAAACTTAACCCTTTGACTCCCTCACCATATCCACCAGCTTCCTGCAGGAAGCTGGTGGATAGGGTGAGGGAGTCAAAGGGTTAAGTTTTTGCAGTTGGTAGATAGGGTGCAGGTGGCAAAGGGTTAATCTAGACTCTGTATGGGTGAGGGCTGGATGTGATAAAAAAGTTGACTTATGTTTATGACACAACTATCGTAAATAAAAACATGCTCTCTCTCTCTCTCTCTCTCTCTCTCTCTCTCTCTCTCTCTCTCTCTCTCTCTCTCTCTCTCTCTCTCTCTCTCTCTCTCTCTCTCTTCCCCCCATCCATTTTATCCACACACAAAAATTAAGATATATGAGAATCACAGATATGCCAACAATAGGCAAATAAACCGCAAAATGTTGATGTAAAATATGTCTCCCAAATCATATGGGAATTACTGTAACTACTTCTCATTTTAGTAGTCATGAATAATACATGTTTTAGTGGGAAGCAAGGGGAGGAAACAAAAACCTTTTGCTTTGTATTATTTCTGCTGGTGAGTGCTATCTTTTTCTGTCTTTTTGTGTATATTTATTTATGGTGTGCTTGTTTCGTTTCAGTCACCAAAGCAAAGTGATCAATGGTGTATCTAATTTTAATTTATCGACTGCTTTAAACTGCATCATACAATACGCTTCACATCTCTCAGAAGATGGCATGTCTATTTTTTCCAGTAAGTGTCAGAAAGAGATCACGATGAGGATGAAGCAGAGACAGATGTAGTAATAGTAGATCAAGAACAAGAACAATAATAAAACAACAACGACAACAACTACAGTGACATCTTACAACACTAACCATAGTAACAGCAGCAGTACCAACAACAATGACAGCAAGAATAGCAACAACAGTAAATGTTCATATCAAAATCTACATGACAGTGTTTGGAGTTTGACAGATCTAGTCAAGAGGATTTCTCACTCTTATGTAATTCCATATGCACTCCACCCAGCCTGCCATTCATTATCTGGCAGAGTGCTTAAACCTGTGCAAAACCTTACACACTAGCAAGGCCCTGAAATGGAAGAGGGCCAACAGGACCTATGGTGGAGGCCAGTATTTATGCTGTGCCATAGGATTGAACTCAAGACATCAGATCTCAAGTCTATGATTTCATTAAAAGAGCCAGTCAGCCCTGAAAGTCATCACAGAATATGCTGTACAGATACAGGTGAAATATTTCAACACTCACAGTCAAAACTGACCACTCACAGAGACTCACTTCACCAATGCAATATTAACTAAAACAAACAAAACATTAATGAAAAAAAATAAAACAAAGAAAAATTTTGAATAAAAATGGTCCAATGAAAATGTTATGGTAGAAGTTTACTACTGTGCAAAGGTTATTCTGTGCAAGGATGAAAACAGAGTAATAACAAACAAAAATTTAAATAATACTAGTTTGAAAAAATATGGGATGAGGAAATATTAGGCATTTTGTTTACAAGGCTTTTACCACAATCCAGTGTTATTCACAGGTTGATATTTTACCCATAAACCAGCAGATCGAACAACAGGAGATGTTATTCAGAACGAACAATTTCAAATTTTTCTATCTCAGTTTCAGATTCTTTTGTCTCAAACAGCCAATGCCTCTAACCTCCCAACTTGTCCAGGTTTCATTTTTTAAGACGCTATTATATACCTCAGATGTTTCCATATGCTCTAACACCACAAACATCTTGCGATGGAAGGACCTCCAATTTTGGGAAAAACATTTCACGACAATATAACGTAAATTGTTTCACTGACAGAGAGAAGAGTGTCTAGACTTTCGGAAAGGGACGAAAAATAAGTCGGACCCATATGCATTCTGGCTGCGCATGCTAAAGATCCCATGGCAGCTGAAAATCATGAAGAGCAGGGCATTCCCCAACTGCCTTGGAAAAAACATTGGAGAGGTAGGTTGATTTCCCAGGTCTCACCCCTTGATGACCAATTAGCCTTCTTGCCTTTCTGAAGTCTTCACTGACAGAGCGATACAAAGACAAACATAAAACCCACACGCTAGGTAGGATCTCAGGACTTTCCCAGTGCATAGGGCTTATGCGCAGACTTATGCTCTGATTATCATTCTGGATCTTGTCCATCACATGGCATTTGAGGCATCAGTGTATACACAGCGCTTAGATTTGATTTTATCAAGATTTTGCGCTATATAAATATTGTAATTATTATTATATTATTATTATTATTATTATATCAAGTAAAGAGACGCCATCACGAGAAACTGAAACTGAAACTCTGCCAAATTAGACAGGGCAAACACTGCAGCAACATACTGCCATAACAGTGTCATTCAAACAACTCTGCAAAGCATTTCTCAAACACAGCAGAAGAACATATGATAAGCCTTCCAAAGTTTCTGTATCCAAATGCATAGGTTTAAGTTCCTGTTTAAATGAAGTCAAATGTACACTGTGCAACTACACTACAAAGTAAACAAAGCATTGGGAATAAAGCTCGAAGCGACTAGGCATCAAAAGTAAACTAACTGACAATAAAAAACAACTTTTAACCCTTTCACTCCCTCATCCTATCTACCAACTTTCACCAGTTTCCTGCATAAGGTGAGGGAGTGAACTGGAACAGGCACAACTGAATGAAACTTTCATACTTTTGATGGCCTTCCGGGCTAAAAGGAAAAACGGGTCATTCACACCATCAACGGATTTCTAAATTAGTTCTGCTTTAACAGTAAACAGTGGGTAATGATATCACCAATGGGTTACACAAATACAGTTCTGAATATTGATTTCCAACATTGTTAACGATAACCGTCTTTACTGATACTGGTTATTACTGATGTTTTAACTTCCAAGATTATTCCTACTCATCACTGTTTTGAGAAAATGATCTCTTGCATACACATACACACATACAGCGCATGCGTAGGCACACCCGCTCACACACGCATACACATGCATGTGCATATACACCCATCCACACACACACACACCCATCCACACACACACACATCCACACCACACACACACACACACCATCCACACACACCACAGACACACACACACACAACACACACACACACACACACACACACACACACAACAAAACACACAACACAACACACACAGAAGAACACACAACACACACACATACACACACAACATCAACACACAGCACACACACACACAACAACACACACACACATGTCAAGAAACACACACACACATACATGGAGACACACACATGGAAACATGCACATGGAAACACACACACACACACACACACACACACACACACACACAACACACACAAACACACACACACACACACACACACACACACACACACAAACAAACACACACACAACACAAACAAACACACTCACACACAAACACAAACACACAAACACACACAAACACTCATTTCAAAAAAGTAACATCAGATCAATCTTTGATACTTTAATATTTCAGAATCATTAGTTAACAGTCCTGTTAATGCATTACTTTAACATTATGCATTTTGTGTTTTAGTGTTAAATCTTCCCTTCACATTGTTGAAGTTAATTGTTACTAATGTCAGAGTTAAGATTTCGTTCCATTTTACTATTCTACCACCTATTTATGACTTTTTCCTCTGCCTCCCTCTGCCCCAATCCAACCCGTCCAACTATCGTTCTCCATTTTAGTTTATTTATATATTTTTTTTATTCCCCTCCCCTCCCTCCCCGTCTAATATCACTTACAGTGAAAAGACGTTTAAATCAAAGAACGAACGAACACACACACACAAACACACACACACACACACACACAACACACACACAAACACACACACACACACAGCACACACACAAACACACCACAAACACACACACACGCACACACACACGCACACACACAAACACACCACACACACAACACACACACCACTACAAGACACACACAACACACAGCACACACACACACACACACACACACAGCACACACACGACACACACACGACAAACACACACAACGCACAACAAGACACACACAAACACACACACACACACACACACACAGCACACACACACACACAAACACACACACAAAGCACACACACACAACCACAAACACACACAACACACACACAACACACAACACACACACACACACAACACACACACACACAACAACACACACACACACACACACACAACACACACACAAAACACACCAATCAAACCCACAGCAGCACAACACACATACCACGCACGCACCACACGCACCACACACACACACACACACACACAAACACACACACACACACACACACCACAATCACATCACCACACACAACGTGGTTAGTAAGCCATTTACACATACGCTAACAGCATGTGAAAAGCAGCTTTCACAAACATCTGTCACAGCAAACTGATGGTGCACATGTCCACATCAACCACAAACACCTCATCCAAAAGTATGGGTAACACTGTCCCATCACAATATGGAAATGACAGAGACCTCATAACACTCTAATCAACTTCCTAAAGGCAGGATCCATTCTTTTCTCTTTTGCTTTACCTTCCCCAACCCTAAACTGGATCAGGTTCCCACTCACAGCTGGGTGGACTGGAGGTAAAAAGTTTTTCATCTATTAACCAAATTCAGACCCGTTATAACTTCACTACAATACCAGCCATTGTACCACAATCCAATCCAAAAAGTACAGACCCAAAATAACAATGGTGTAACGACATGAAACAAACAATCAGATACACCCTACGTAAACAATAAGATACACCCTACTACATAAACAAAGCAATGGTAAAACAACAAAAGCTGGGATCAAGAATGTGAACAAAAAGGAATACTTTTCAAAGGATCACTAATGTCACGTCACCCCGTCCTTACAGCCACCAGTGCAAATGCAAACCAGTGTGTCCAAACCATCAGTATGTCAAGCCGTGCTCTTCATATTCCTGTGCTAACACCTTCACTTCACCACACCTTTAGTCTTGGCCACATCTTCTTCAATTAAATATTTGTTCAAAAATGTCAACATCAAATACAAAATTGACTTGACAGTTCTTTTTTCAATAATATTGTTTATGTACATGCGTGTGTGCGTGCGTGAGTGCGTGTGTGTGTGTCTCTCTCTTTAATATGGAATTCTTCATCAGGATATCAAGTTCACCTAATTAAACTCCAACTAACTGAGATAAGCTTGAAATGTTTTAATGAAGACAAAACAGTTGCATGTGGTAGATTTGTCTAAAACAAGCAAGTCATCTATGAGAAGCAAAAATTGCTGACTGATACAAAAACAATTTGGTGCTCAATGCATATGACATATAGGATTATAAACAATAATACAATCAAAGCTCTACTCTTGTTTTCAAGCTCAAGTGAACTACCTGTCCTTTAGATTCTTTAAAATCTTATCATAACCATACTCATTTGCAAACCACCAAAATGATCTACCAAACATTGCATATTTGTATAAGAAGTAAAAACTGGAAAAGTACCCTGTTCAGTGTTCCAATGTCACAACATTTATATTTTGCCTAATGTTTCTGTGGATTTCAGCTGCAAGAGACAGTTCTGGGTATGATGACATGCATTTATACCTGTGGCACAGACTAGAGGAGGAGGGAGTAGCAACTAGACAAAATAAGCATTGATACAAAATGGACTCAAGCATATTGTCTCCATCACCTTCACCAGTCTTATTTTCCAAGGCTTCTTTGCTCGGCGGATCGCTGATCTGTTTCACTGAAAAGTTCATGTCAGGGGTAAAATTGTCAAAATTATGATGAAACCATCATCCACAGCCCAGAATGATCATCACCTGCTCTTTAAGTCAGACAAACCCCCATGCTATCAGCTTGGTCTGCTAATCAGCTGAGCTAATGGGGCCATTTAACTACGGCCAACTTAGGGCTAACATGTCTCCTGTATTATTAGTATGGTGCTCTAACCAACTGAGCTAATGGGCCATTTAACTGTGGCCAACTTGAGGGCTAACATGTCTCCTGTATTATTAGTGTGGTGTCTAACCAACTGAGCTAATGGGGCCATTTAACTGTGGCCAACTTGAGGGCTAACATGTCTCCTGTATTATTAGTGTGGTGTTCTAACCAACTGAGCTAATGAGCATTTAACTGTGGTCAACTTGGCCAACTTAAGGGCTGAATTCATGTCCCATGTACTATCAATATGATGCTTTTTTTCCCTTTCTTTCTTTCTGTCCCATTTTCTACACCATCTTAATGGCCACAGAAACTAAGACAGTTTTCACCATGCTATGATGATGTCGATGAGAATGATAATCATGATGCTGAGGAGTTCAATCTAGAATTGAGACTGCATGACAGGCTGTATTCTACGCTTACTATCATACTATATCTTGGCACCAACCAGGCCCGAGAGATACAGACACCTGTGGTGTTGATCGGGAAATTTGAGCAACACCCTCAAGATGCATCCATGAAATGGATGAGACTTGACTGTGTGGTCCCAGTCTTCCAAATGAGCCCATAGCATCGCCCAACTCTGGGTAGGAGCTGGCTGGAACTGCAAAATCCCACTCAGATTTTGAAAGGCCTGATGAGGATTCAAACCCAGACCTTCCAATCAGTAGGCTGTTGCATTAACTACTACGCCATGGTGATACTCTAGCCAACTGCACTAACAGAGCACTAATGTGCAGGTTTATAGCTTATGCCATGATTATTTTGGATCTTGTTCAACACAGCATCTGTAGCATCGGTGCACTCGAAAATTTATTCTGAATGCACGGATGCCATCTTGAGAATCTGAAAAAGAGAAGACTGTTCAACAAAACACATAGACTGCACAAGTGTTGAGTTTTCAGTTTGTTTGTATGGCATTGGTTTCTGTTGTAGTTGTTGAATTTTTTATTTTTTTATTTTGAGGTGTGAGGTGTACAGGTGGTTTCCTGATTCAGCCAATTACCCATATACATACAAGGGTGAGAATCTGGCAACTCCTGCAGCATTCTGTCTATATATAACATCTGGCTATGGCAGCAAGCAGCCCCAGCATGCGCAGCATTGCAGAGGGTGGGCTTAGGACCTCAGACCACAGATTTGTTCCACCTCAAACGTCTTGTGCACACACATTTTGACCAGCGGCACTGATCACGAGACACAGCGATCACTAGTCTGTCCATGTCTCTGTTTTAGAATTGCAAGGGTGCAACCTAGAAAAAGTAAAAAAAACTGAAAGAAGTCCAGGGGCAGGCAGCGCCCCGTATGGGGGGTCTGGGGGCATAGTCCCCCAGACGCTGAAGCTTTCTCAAAAAATGGATTTTCCGTTTCTGACTATTCTGAAAAAACGGATTCCGTCGTCAAACGGAAAAAGTTGCACCCATGGAATTGGGAGTTTCTTCAAGACCAAGAAGGATTCATCATACTCAGGCAATCCCATACGTGCTCCATCCAAATCTGCCAATAACTGTCTGGCAGACTCCTGTTGCATGTGTAAAACCCTATGCACAGGCAAGGTCTTGACTTGGGGATGGGAGGAAGGAACAGGACCAATGAAACACTGATCCAGCATAAAAAATCTGTGGTCTGTCTAAAGATCAAACCCACGACCCCTGAATTACGAGCATGGCATTTTAACTAACAGCTAACAGAATAGAAATTATAAAAAATAAGATTTAGTTGTAATGAAATAAATATGCCACTCGCCAAGGTCAAACCTGTGACTCCTGAATTATGAGCATAGCATTTCAACTAACAGCTAACAGCCTACAAATTAAAAAAAAAATATTGTAATGAAATAAATATGCCACTCACCAAAGGTCAAACCTGTGACTCCTGAATTATGACCATAGCATTTTCACTAACGGAGCTAACAGACTACAAATTAAAAAAAAAATCTTGTTGTAATGAAATAAATATGCCGCTCACCAAGGGTCAAACCTGAGACCCCTGAATTACAAGAATGGCGTTTTCACTAAACGGAGCTAACAGACTACATATTAAAAAAAAAAAAATTATTGTTGTGAAATAAATATGCCGCTCACCAAGGGTCAAACCTGTGACCCCTACAACTACTAACATGGAGCTTTGACCAAGCGAGTGACCAGGTCAAATGAACGGCAATGTGCACTACAACAATTTGACTTTTCAAAATGTCACTGCTAAATGATGTCCAAACAGGACATCTGAAAGTAAACAAACAGCAAATGCGAGGTTTAAACACAATACAAACTGGTTGGGGGTAGGGGAAGGAACCCACCTGAATTGCGCCCTTTGCACTGGACGATTTCAAGCAGAACCTGGATTAGTATATACCACACCACGAAAGCCGCCAGAATGTAGATGGTGTAGTCAGGGGCACCGGACTTGTCCATTTTCATCCCCAAAAATACTGATACCACTGAAAATAATGATAACAATAATAAATCATCAAGGCTTCAGTTTCACTTTCAGTTTCAATCTGTCAAGATGGCATCTACACGCTTGGAATGAATTTCATATGCACTGACAGCACAGATATCGTGTGATGTTATCGATAAGAAGCAAAAATGATCATGGCATCATGACACAGTCTGAAGCGTGTAAGCCGACTGAGTATATGACAACATGTACTGTATGTGTGTGTATGTGTGTTGCACACTCATTTCTCTGTTTGTACATGGGTTCAAATATATTAAAATATGTTTCATTTCTTTACTTCTTTGATCAATTCATGTCAATGATTGATATGCTAAAAAGGCTGATATGTGTGTGTGTGTGTGTGTGGTGTGTGTGTGTGTGTGTGTGTGTGTGTGTGTGTGTGTGTGTGTGTGTGTGTGTGTGTGTGTGTGTGTGTGTGCGCGCGCGTGCATGCGTGCGTGCGAGCGAGCGTGGTGGTGCGTGTGTGTGTGTCTGTGTCTCTATGTGTGGTGAGTGAATGCATGTGTGTGGTAGGGATGGGCATACGCTTTTACATTAGTTTATTTTACATATACAGTTTTTGAGTTTATGTTGCATGTGATATCTTAATGTGGATGATTTAAATGCCTGCATTCTTTTGCGGAAGACCACAATGTAAGTTCTCTTTTGGAGATAATAAAGCTAAGCTGACTTGATTTCACTTGCAGAAACCTTCAGTGTGTAGATAAACCCTACTAGATCTTGCAGTCCTACTTAACACATGGGTTCTATGTCTATTCTTGTTGTCAATCTATCACTGAAACAGAGTTTACTGTAATGAAATGTATCTTTTCAAAACAGATGTCTTATGTAACCAAAACAACAACAAAAACTATTCAGCCCCTTAATTAAGTAATATGGGTGGACTGGAGGCAGACCATCTTAGACACAATCTTGCCACAGAAACCCTTCTACAGACAGCCCCACATACACAGTACACTTTCCATTCTCTAACTGTATACTCTAACTGTATAACAGGTCCAGAGAGTTTCAATTTCAGTTTCAGTTTCTCAACACGACATCTCTGTGCTCAGAACGAATTCCATATGCACTAATGTCACATGTGCCATGTGTATGGTGACCATGACACAAGCCTTTAAGCCTGCACTTAAACCCATGAGCTGACCAGGTCCTGAGGTTCAGAGAGACTGAATGTTAGTATCCTTCACCAATAAAATGGTTTCAAGTTTTATGTCTGATAGGTCCTTCTCACAGTTCTCTCCCTTCACTCCATTCCCATTTGTTTTAACCTCAAGATCTTGCCAATCAGAGTTTTGGGCATGCTCAAGTAGAGTACCAGATCATCACTGGCGGATTTTGGTGGAACACCTGTGGGACTGTCTCAATAAGAGGATTCCCTTTTGAACAAACTCAAATCAACTGGTGCAGTTTCCAAGTGACCAACAACAGATGACTTTTGCAAATGTAAACAAATTTAGTAGGAAAAATACTGAACTTACATAAAATGAATTTAGTATGAAAAATGTTGAACTTACATATGTTGAACTTACATAAATTAGATTTAGTAAGAAAAATGTTGAACTTACATAAAATAGATTTAGTATAAAAAATGTTGAACTTAGACAGAATATATATAGTACAAAAAATGTTGAACTTACATAAAACAGATTTAGAAGGAAAAATTCAATGAACTTACATAAAATAGCTTTAGTATGAAAAATGTTGAACTTTCATAAAATAGATTTAGTATGAAAAATTTGTTGAAACTTACATAAAATAGACCTAGTACAAAAAATGTTGAACTTTCATAAAATACACTTAGTACCAAAAATGTTGAACTTACATAAGAAGGGAATGTTGCATCCTTTCTTATTTGTCTTTTCAGATTAATTAATGACAATAATGAAAAGATTTTATATAACCCCACTTCACTAAACGAACAGCACTCTTGGTGCTTGTTAATCAATTAAAAGAAGCACACATCAATAAAATACATTACAAAATAAGACAATAAAGAATAACACTGACTGCAACACCAGCAACAGTAAATAGCAACATATCGCACAATAATGACACATTTTCTGGAAAACATTGATGTGAGGTTCTGTAGGTGGCACATATGGGAACAGTATTCTACATTCTATCGAACAAAGCTGTAGAGATTACAAAACAGGCTGGCTTGTTCCTCTGATAGATCTGTGGACTCAGGATTTATGTGTCAAGTTCAGTTCCACCTAACAAAATAAAAGTTCGCTTGTACATTTCCTATCTTTACACTCCCATCATTCTTGTGATGTCAGTGTTTCCCTCCCCATTTCAAGACCTTGCCAGTGTGCACAGGGATTTGCTCACAATCATGAAGTCTGCCAGACAGTTGCAGGCAGATTTAAGTAGAGCGCATATGGAATATTCCAAGTGTTAAGAATCTGTTCTGAACAAATTCCAAACTGGAAACTCAAAACCAATTATCTCTCTTTACTACACCTTAATCAGTGGGTTGCGTCCCTTGGACAGTCCACCTGCAGTTTCAGTCACTGCTGTGATCTTAGAGTAACTTGGACAATATTTTGATTCATTAATCATATTGACAAATTGAAGTTAGTCAAGGTACGCTCAAAAACTTTTGAAAATTATCTGCCATTACACATCAACTCTAAAGACTTCTGCAAACTTGCATACAGATGTGACAACTTAACCATTTGACTTCCTTAGCCCATCCACCTGCTTCCTGCAGGCCAAAATTAAGGAGGCAAATGGTTAAGTATAATGCTGGAATGCTGGATTAGAAATAAACATAATGCTGGATGACAATCTCTAAGAAATTGGCAAGTAAAGACAGTTCACTGTACCTGCCAGTGTGTAACCACAAAATCCCACTGCCCAGTGAAGCCAGTTGAAAATAAACCTATTCTTGGTGCCTGGATGTGGTCGGAACACGGCCATGATGGGCTAAACAAAACAAAACAAAACAAAAAATGCAAACAGGAATTTACCACTATAAGTCATGGAAAACACAGATGTGTGATCATATGAAATGCTTGATGAGAAAAATAATGTAGTGAAATAAATGCACAGTTAAGAATCTGGAGAACAGAACACAAGTTGTTACCAAAGCACAATTATGTATTGTTTCTAAGTGGAAGCTTCCACATTTCCACAAGTGTGAAATAACAAATCATAATATTTAACTGGTCAGTCAGTACAGTCAATATTCTGCATGTCCAGTCATTGGTCATTTGACTGTAACTACTTTCAGAAACTATCCAAACTGCAACTGGAATTCATCACATTAACTTCTGTCAGTCAAATCTACAAGAAAATCAAGATCACCCAATCACCCATCACAAACATCATTTGGCGCATTCTAAGTCAATGCAACATAAAAGAAAATCTGGTGAAAGTCTGGCGAATTCAGTCTTGCGAAAATGAAAATGTTTTTACAGTGGGTAACACATCCAGAGTAGAATAAAACATCGAAAACAGGCTGGCTTTTAACACTGAAAATCACATGGACACATACATATCTTTTCAACTGAGAGGAAGAGAGGAAGACTGAAAGCCATCATACTTACATTAATAACAGTCAGAATTGTGACAATGATACCAATAACAGGATGAGCTTTCTTGTAACCTTCACCATGAATCTGCAACATAACACAACATAATCAGGGGCTGAAAGGCTATAGCAGTGAAAACTGCTTTTGCTAGTTTCGGCATAATAAATGTATCAATAAACATACAACTATAGGATACCAGCAAGAATCATCTTAAGTTCTTTACACTCAAGAGAGACACAGGAATAGTTATTTGTAACAGAGTGCCTTGCTCTGTTAGATCTTTCCCCATTTACTTACAACGCTCAAAGGCAACACCGTGTAGCGTGCTTGCCTAGATCAAAAACGCCTTGCATTCTCTTGGTCAAATTGTACTGTTATCTCACAGCCTCTGCCTACCCATAGCTATGCATTGAACATTCCAAGGATCTAGCCAGTACATGACGATTGTAGATAACACACAGCTAAACAATTAGCAGATCTACAATGTGTACGTGTACTCTAAAGCAGGCCTACGACAAGATTTTGTCGTCATCTCCAGTCAGTATTACGTTGTAGTTTTACAGAACGTAGAGGGGGCGTCACTAATGTATGCAGCCCTCAGCATTGTATGTAGCCAGCGAGAACACTTAGACAATGACTGCAGGGGGTGTTGCAATAGCCACTCGCGAAACTGCCGGACAATGACCAGTGTCTCACTTGTGTGTACTGACGCGCTGCGTTAAAACTACACACTAAGTGTTGATTTATTAATTAGGTGAGAACAACCAATCAGACCTTGCCATCTGAAAGATTTGAAAGTATGACTATGCTTGGTTCCCAAAGTATAAAATAACAAGGCACGTCATAGCGTGTGCTTTTCCACTGCCACTCTGTCTCACCAGAGGTGCCCTTTCCTGCCACCACTCTTGATCTCACAGCAGGTGATCAACTTCACAGCGTTACTGTAGCACTGTCTTCTTTGACTTCTTCTTACCCGTCTTCTTTGACTTCTTCTTTGACCGTCTTCTTTCAGTCTTCTTCCTTCTTACCTGTCTCCTTCCTCGTCTTCTTTTCTCAATAATAAACAGTCAAGTAGCAAAACGGGGACTTGTCTTTTGATTGAGAGACTTCCCTTTCTGCTCTGGATTCAAAGGACCACCACAGCAACCATCACCAAACCCCTTAACCCACTCGCACCATCTCACCTGGCGCTGCGATTCACCAATCATCATTAAACCCCCCCCTTAACCGCTCAGACCATCACATCTGGCGCTGCGAGCAGGATCCAGATTCGGAAAGGGAACAAGAAGACAGCGCTGCAGATTCATAAAGTTGCCAAACCATGTCAAACTCACAGCTCTACAAACTACCAAAGCTGTCAGGCGACGAAGGCACCTCAGTGACCGACGACTTTATCCAGGAGGCCAAACTTATTCTTCAGCTCCAGCCCCTGGATGACAAAGCAGCTGCCCTCTGGCTCATATCATCGTTAGAGGGCCCAGCTCGTCGAGAGGTGCTATGGCAACCAACAGCAAGAGTGGACACTCCAGTCAAGATCCTGAAGATGATCCAGGACAACTGGGGTGACCAGAGGGACTCCACAACTCTTGCTGCCACCTTCTACAACAGGCAGCAGGGAAAGGGGGAGACTGTCACTGACTACGCGACCCACCTACGCGTCCTCTGGATGAAGGCCAACCAAGCTGAAGAGGGGACATTGTCACCAACGCAGCTCCGGGACACCTTCGTCTGTGGTCTCTCCCCAGGCGCTCTCAGGAGGGATGTCCGGCGCTATATAAGAGATCATCCGGACACCACCTTCGAGGGAGCCAAGATGGAGGCCCTGTGGTGGATGCGAGAGGACAGCTGTGCTGAACACCACCTGGCACAGCTGATAGTGGGCAACTCCAGCCCAGTCATTGCCCGTATGGAGGCACAGCTGGCAGAACTCGGTGCCAGCATAGATCAAAAACTCCAGCGCGCAACACTGTGGCTGCGAAGAAACCACCATGGCAACCACCTCTCCACAGCAGCCAACAGCGACCATCACCACGGCAACGGCAGCCACCAGAACACTGTCTTTGGTGTGACCGGGCCGGCCACACTGAAGACAGATGCTGGAACCGGCGCCGGTACGAGAAGAGAGGCAAGCGGTGACGGCAGGCTGCACCCAAGAGAGTTGCAAGGCGAAGCGCAAACCCTGCAGTCAAGCTGCAGGGCACAAGAGGAAGAAGCAACCTCCAGGCAAGTCCAAGCCTGCCAAAACTCCTTCTCCCTTGCCCCATTCTCCCTCTCTTCTTCATCAGCCCTCCAAACCTGCTGCTGCCCCCAAACCCCCCTGTGCCAGCCAGAACCTGAGTGCTGTCAGCACTTCTAGAGCTGCCGGTGCACCTCCTGTTCCAGTGCCCCTCAGACACCGTCGTCGATCCCAAGGCCACCCGAGTCATGATGGTGGACGCCAGGACCCAGCAGCACCGGAGCAGACAACATCCACACCAGCAGCTGATGACGACCTGCAGGTAGGCATGCATGTTTACCTGCGGGACATGATACCTGGTTCCAGCGCAGCATGGACCAACACCTGGACGCCAGACCTGTACTGTGTGACGGCACGCCACCCCCAGCGCCGTCACATCTATAACAGTCCAGTCGCTGGCAGGTGGCCCTCACCAGGCCATCTCCAGGATCCACCTCCTGCCAGCATCTGGATCCATGCCAGACGCAAAGCCACAACCAGACCCAGAGTCAGTATCTGACTCTGAAGACGAGCAGTGGCTAGTCTGCCCACAGCCACGGCGCAGAACAACGCGGCCCACGGTGACAACAGCACCTGAGCCCGCTGTACCAGAGCAGCCTACAACACCAGTCCCTCCAAGACGGTCAACACGTCTCTTGAGCAGGACGTAGGGAGTCATACCACAATGGAACAATATGCTAATTCTTTTTCCAGGTTCTACAGACCATTGACATGGACAGATAATATCCGACCCAAATTTTGTATGTGTTTAAATTGGTAATCTGATATTTCAACACAGCTATGAACATCATATTTAGTCATTCTTTTAATTAGCATGTAGTAAGCATGCCATTCAACACTTGGATTGCCACATTGTATTTGATAATTACTCTTTTTCACTCAGCATGTACTAATGTAGTACGCATGCCTTTGGAATTTCGATTGACATGTTAGAATGTAATGCTCTTTATATTTACATGTAGTTTTATACATTTGTCATTTTGTTTCCCGTAATGAATGTTTTGATGCATAGGTATGGCAAAGAGGCTTTAGTGAACTTATCAAATGCTACTTTCTTTAGCTTATTATGTCAAGGCATTTGCCATTTCTGTGTCTCATACTGTCAAGTATGATGACCAATTCAGAGTCTTAACTTGACCAAACAGTGTAACTGTCCTTTCGGAACTGAAATTGCAACTCTTCCAGCGTGCCCATGCATGCCATAGTTAATGTAAAGTGGATTGCATTAGTTAATGTAAAGTGGATTGCATTACATTCTAACATGTCAATCGAAATTCCAAAGGCATGCGTACTACATTAGTACATGCTGAGTGAAAAAGAGTAATTATCAAATACAATGTGGCAATCCATAGCAGTTCAAAATTTTATGAATCTTGAGGTGGCTCTCAAATTTCAGCCTTCAAGAATTTACCCAATGTTCGCGCACCATCGCGGACGATGGTTTTCAAATTGGTGGGGGGAGGTGTAACAGAGTGCCTTGCTCTGTTACGATCTTTCCCCATTTACTTACAACGCTCAAAGGCAACACCGTGTAGCGTGCTTGCCTAGATCAAAAACGCCTTGCATTCTCTTGGTCAAATTGTACTGTTATCTCACAGCCTCTGCCTACCCATAGCTATGCATTGAACATTCCAAGGATCTAGCCAGTACATGACGATTGTAGATAACACACTGCTAAACAATTAGCAGATCTACAATGTGTACATGTACTCTAAAGCAGGCCTACGACAAGATTTTGTCGTCATCTCCAGTCAGTATTACGTTGTAGTTTTACAGAATGTAGAGGGGCCGTCACTAATGTATGTGGCCCTCAGCATTGTATCTAGCCAGCGGGAACACTTAGACAATGACTGCAGGGGGTGTTGCAATAGCCACTCGCGAAACTGCCGGACAATGACCAGTGTCTCACTTGTGTGTACAGACGCGCTGCATTAAAACTACACACTTTGTGTTGATTTATTAATTAGGTGAGAACAACCAATCAGACCTTGCCATCTGAAAGATTTGAAAGTATGACCATGCTTGGTTCCCAAAGTATAAAATAACAAGGCACGTCATAGCGTGCGCTTTTCCACTGCCACTCTGTCTCACCAGAGGTGCCCTTTCCTGCCACCACTCTTGATCTCACAGCAGGTGATCAACTTCACAGCGTTACTGTAGCACTGTCTTCTTTGACTTCTTCTTACCCGTCTTCTTTGACTTCTTCTTTGACCGTCTTCTTTCAGTCTTCTTCCTTCTTACCTGTCTCCTTCCTCGTCTTCTTTTCTCAATAATAAACAGTCAAGTAGCAAAATGGGGACTTGTCTTTTGATTGAGAGACTTCCCTTTCTGCTCTGGATTCAAAGGACCACCACAGCAACCATCACCAACCCCTTAACCCACTCGCACCATCTCACCTGGCGCTGCGATTCACCAATCATCATTAACCCCTCCCTTAACCGCTCAGACCATCACATATTGTTGAATTGTTATTGTTGTTTAAAGCCCAGCCGACTATGCAGATCCATATTAGGGCTATAACCGCCTCAAAACATACCAAACTTCAACAGGAAAAAAAAAGAAATGAAAATTAAGTACACATATCAAAGCATTCATGCATATAATCTAAGGACATGCCCCTGGCAATGACCGTTCCATCCAATTTATCACACAGGAGATTTTAAAAAAAACACCTAAATACAAATTTAAGCATACCTAAGGACACCAAAACATATATAAAAACGGGCATAAATTACCTAAAATACTGCGATGCTTCCACATATCTCACCTCCCTAGAGCCAAAAATGCACTTAGTACATGTACCTAATTATCAATCCTAGGAAAAAGTACTTAAGACTTTATTGAACACACACAGGTGAATGGACCAGAAGGCAGACGATAAGAAGAAATGACTGAAAGCAAAGGAGGAAGAAAGAAACAA
>CM060313.1:8297709-8322709 GCA_030674185.1 Monoplex corrugatus | reverse complement strand
AATGTACTGCAGACTTGTATCCTCACCTGAAACCAAATCTTTTGTCCAAACCACATTTTATCTTCCCAGACCTTTTTGAAGTAGCGAGCAAGAAGAATGCCAATACTCGCAGAGAGGATCCAAGCGACAACCATCAGGCTTCCTGCAACCAACACAATTTCAGTGACACATTATGATTTTGTCTTCTCCTGTTCATCATCATCAGGTGCCCTGCCGCATGGCGTTGGCGACCATGGACTTCCAACCATCTCTATCTCTCGTTGCCCCCAGCATCTCCCCCACCCTCTTCATCCCCAGCCACTCTGCAAGTCCGTCCAGCATTCTCTCCCTGGGTCTACCTGGTGCTCTCTTTCCCTCCAGCTTTCCCATTGTGACCAGGTGCTCCAAATCCCCCTTCCTCATAAAATGGCCTATAAATGTTGCTTGTCTTTTCCTAATCTTCCTTATGAGTGATCTATTTATGTCTGCCTCCATCAAGACTGTCTCGTTTGTTTTCTTTGCTGTCCATGGAACTGTCAACATTCTTCTGAGAAACCACATCTCGGCTGCCTCGATCCTGCTCTGACTTTGCTTGCTGACTGTCCACGCCTCGCATCCGTACAACAGTATTGGTTCTATATAACATTCAAGGACTCTCTTTCTGATGTTAATTGATAGGCATTTGTTTGGTAAGAATGCTTGTCATCTTCTTGAATGCTGTTTTGGCTTGGCTGATTCTGCCAGCTATTTCCGATGTGCTTCTGCCGTCTGATGAAATGACCGTTCCCAGGTATTTGAACTTATTAACCTGTGTCAAGGTTGTGCCATTTGTTTTTATTTTGCAGGAGGGGATTTCATGTTTTTTACTGATCACCATGACTTCAGTCTTCCTCTTCTCCTGTTATCAAGTCGAAAAAAAAAATCAATCAATAAAAGGAAACAAAGCAAAGTCAGAACAAGACTGAGGCAGCTGAATGTGGTTTCTAAGAAGAATATTAAAGAGTTCCATGGGTAGCAAAGAAGACAAATGAGACAGTCTTGAAAGAAGCAAACACAAAAAGAACATTAATGAAGATTAGGAAAAGACAAGCAATATTTATAGGACATTTCATGAGGTAAGAGAAATTTGAGCACCTACTCACAACAGGAAAGCTAGAGGGAAAAAGAGCACCAGGTAGACCCACAAAGAAAATATCAGACAGTTTTGCAGAATGGATGAGGACAGAAAGGGAAGAGATACATTTGCAGTGACAAAGGACAGATCAGTATGGAGGGCCATGATGGCCAATGCCATATGGCATGGCACATGATGAGGAGGAGGAAGAGGAAACAAGTCAGAGCAAAGCCACAAAGAAATTTGTTTCCAACTTAATGGTTCAAAATAACTATTATTACAACTTTCACTACTATGAATGTATGACCTAGTGATCAAAGCACTGCCTAGGATGCAAGAAACACCGATCAGACAGAAATTTTTTCCTCCCTCTCCACTAGACCTTACATAGTGGTCTAGGTGATAGATTTCCTTTAACCCTTTGACTCCCGCACCTTATCCACCGATTGCAAAAACTTGACCCTTTGTCTCCCTTGCTCCATCCACCAGCATCCTTTAGTGAAGCTGGTAGATAGGCTGAGGACGTCCAAGGGTCAGGTTTTTGCTTTGCTAGCATGGTTGACAGTGCAGGATGCTGGTGGACAGGGTGCGGGAGTCAAAGGGTTAAGACAATAAACCGAGGTCTCGTATGCAACACACGCCTAGCACACCTCAAAGAACCATGACAACAAGGGACATGGCAAAATTCTGGAATTTGTTCCAAAGGGTGTCGTCAAGGGATTCATCACACTTGACAATATTATATGCGCTGCAAAAAATCTCCTAATATATGCGCTCCACCCAAATCTGTCAGTAATTATCTGGAGACTCTTTTGAGCCTGCACAAAACTCAAGCACTGAAGGATTGTGTTGTTATTGTTGTTTTATGCCTAGCCGACTGCATATAAACATATCAGGGCTATAACTGCTTCAAAACAAACAAAACTTCAACAGGAAAAAAAAAAGAAAAGAAAATTAAGTACACATATCAATGCATTTATGCACATAATCTAAGAACATGCCCCTCACGTTGCCCACTCTGTCCAATTTATCGCACAGGGGACACACCTTAATACAAATATAACCATACCTAAGGACACCAAAACATATATAAAAACGGGCATAAATTATGTAAAATTGCTTCCGCATATCTCACCTCCCTAGAGCCAAAAATGAATTTAAAATACATGTACCCAATTATCAATCCTTAAAAAAAGTACACAAGACTTTATCGAACACATACAGATGAATGGACCATTAAGGCAGAAAATGATAGGAAGAAATGACAGAAAGCAAAGGAACAAAGTAGAAACAAAGAGAGTGACAGAAAAGAGGAAATTTCTAGCACAAAATTTCCAGAAGGTGGGGATACTATTTACACTGAAAGAGCCCCCGGCATCCTCACGGGGGCACTGAAGGATGAATGCACGATCCCCACGTTATCAGCAATTTAACTGAGCCACTTCGGTTCAAAAACATTCACCCAATACATGTCTCAAACCCACAACCCTGTCCAATGCTCCACCAACTCAGCTAACTGGGCTTCTAAAAGTTATCTTGCAGCAGCTGACACTTCAATCTCGATTTGCTGCAGAGTTCCCAAGAAAGTGCTGTTCCAACACTTTCCTCAAAAAACGCAGTACTTTAGATATTTTTCTGGTCCATGTGATCTTGACCTTGGTGTCATGACTTCGACACTTATGCCTTGGTAATTCCTCGCCAACTCACAACTTTAACTAAATTTTGTAAAGATTCATCCAGGAACAACTAAGTGAACTTTGCCAACACATATTTACACATGAACACACATGCACATATACACATATGCACAAACACGCACAAACACATGTGCACGCGCACGCACGCCATATACACCACACACACACACACACACACACACACACACACACACACACACACACACACACACACACACACCACATACACACACACACACAAGTAGTACACTAGGCTCAAATGGCCCTTGTTTCCTATCTTGCTCCACGATCTTTGCGGATCAAGAAGATCATGAAGGTGGAGCAAGATAAGGGGAGGAGAGAAAGAGATAATCTAATAAGCACAAACAAGGGTCATGTCACAAAGAAGAGGATGAGTTTCCCACAGACATGTTGTTCATCTGTTTGTGCATAAGCGGTGGCACACTATCATACACTACCAGCTGGGTTCATAGTTCTCCCAGTCTGCAACAAGCTGCAACATGCTCAGAACAAGCTCTAAAACGCTGGCAATTTGGCAGAGCGTGACGTAGGTGCCTTGCTATGCGCACGTGCACAGGTAGACGGGAAAGTGTAGACACTAATTACAAAGACATATCTTCACCCATTACCTCAAAAAGTCCATCTGCCTTGATGCTGATAATGTCGATCACAAATGCCACACAATGACTGCTACAGTGGTTGCCGGTGCACCTCGGATGAGACCGCCATTACTGGGGAAATACCTCTCGGTGGCAATCTGTTCACTTGGAGAAGTGCCATGTAAATATATTTCAGATACTGTACTCGCCATAGGGAAATGAGCAACATAGTGCCCACCACCTGTGGTGTGACGTTTAAATTGTCTAAACTGGACTGGTTGCTTATGGTCAGAAATGGCTAAAAAAAAAGACTTTCAAGAACACAACTGAAACATGCTGCTGTGGCTGGGCAGTGCTGGGACAATGTGGGTTCTTCAGTATGGTGGCCACAACAGCAACAGTAATAACACCAACACCAACAATGACAGCTATCGCTATCGCCGCAACATCGACACTCACCACTACAGTCCATTGTGTTGAGCTCTGACACTCTATCTCAAACCTAATGCTGTGGAAGATGACATGAACCTGGTCGGGATCCATCCACCTCCATCTCAAGAGACATATTCTGGCTATGCATCCCATACTGCTACCATCACTGACAGCCAAAGCCTTTACTATTTCCACGATGTCACAATCACTCAGACTTTGGGGTCTACTACCACAGCCATTCAACCAATAAGGAACCAGAAAAAAACACGAAAAAAGAATAAGAACGCGTATTTAATACAACAAGACAAGACAGGCACAAATTTTTGGCCAACTGGCCTTTGTCAAGTGTAAGATCACAAACAAACACCAGGAACAAAAATCAGGAGAAAAAGACTGAAACTTCCCTGCTGCTCCTTCCAGTGTGACAAAAGGAAGTCACCATAGGTGACACCCTGTCCATGCTGGAAGAAGATACCACTACCACTTCTACTACAACAGGACACCTCATTCCCATAATGAATCACCAATGTTCTGGTTCATACAAAAATCCATTATCCCAACCATCCTCATTCAAAGTTTAAAGCTTTTTTAACTTTATGAAAAGGATCCAATAAAAAAAGTTATGTTTTTGAAAAATGATTCAAAGACATGGACTCTACCAACTACAAATGTCATAATAAAATACTGACCATGTGCTTTAACAAGAGGATAGCCAGAATCTGCAGAAACGTCTGCTGTGAAATCCCGGAGACTGGCAGCCTGTGTAGAAATGAGGGGGGCCTTATCATGCTGCCCGATTCCGCTGAAACGTAAGACAGTGGAGTGTTATATACACACACAAATTATACATTTCCTCCAAACAAAAATACACACATACACATACATACACGTCACATGCACAAAAACTCACCCACAATTACAAAATACACATTTGCTGAAAATCAAGTTACACACACACACACTCACATACACACACACTCACATACACACACACACACACAGACACTCATCTTCACCCACCCCCCCACCTCCACCACCAACCCACTATTATCCCAATATATGATAGAGACTCACATGCAGCTCCAGGGCCTTCTGCCCAAAACATGGTGTAGGGTTTGTCGAGAGCAAAAAATCTGCCACTGCTGTCAGCCAAAATGGACCGAGTAAAACTGCAAGTCAGGATTCCATCCTGATGAGTTACTGTGATGTTTCCCAAACCCTGCAGACATAACACAAGTCAGTTTTGTCACAGGTTTCTTCAGGATGGAAAACAACAATAGTGAGTCGTTCATAGGGGGCTTAGAGGTAGTGAAATTATTCAGCAGCAGAGCACAGTCCCGTCCGGTGGGTGGCCCCATTGTGGTTTGGTATTGCTGGCTCCTATGGCTTTCCTGCTTTAAGACTTCAGCTGACTGAATTTGGTATCCATGACGTATTAAAGACTGGCATGACGAACATAACTCAAGGCAACTAAGTGATAGAGAAGATGGAAGAGCACACAACAACAACAATAACAACAAACAAACAAATAAACAAAAACCTACAACAGTGAATGCAGTACACTAAGATGAAGCTGAAATGGGAAGCATATCAATGTAGCAGTGTTACAAACCACCATAAATACGGACCTCTCAGACCCCTGCAAACAAAACAAAACAAGAGAAAAACAAGTAAACAAAACAAGAGAAAAACAAGTAAACAAAAGCCTAATAAAGAATGTTGGTACATCCTAAAGGAAACAGACACATAATAATGAAATATGAAATAAGAACAGAGAAAAAAGGGAGGTAATAAACCATATTACTTGATACCGAGGGGGGGGGGGGGGGAGGGGGTTTCTACTATTTCAGATTTGCTTGCTTTTTTTTTTCCCCAATGCCACAGTGACACTGACCTCCTTTCCTGCCTGTTCACCAACAGATCACAACACCCATATTGCTCTATCAATTAAATGATCTGAATCTGACTGCCAAACCACCTACTAGATGAGGCCTCCTTAAAGTCAGTCATTTGCTGGTGTTCAGTGATGCATGTTCTAGTTCAACACCACATCACTACATGCTATGTGCATGTTCTAGTTCCCCACACCACATCACAACACGCTATGTGCATGTTCTAGTTCCCAACCACATCACTACATGCTATGTGCTGTTCTAGTTCCCCACACCACATCACTACATGCTATGTGCACATTCTAGTTCCCACACCACATCACTGCATGCTATGTGCATGTTCTAGTTCCCCACACCACATCACTACATGCTATGTGCATGTTCTAGTTCCCCACACCACATCACTACATGCTATGTGCATGTTCTAGTTCCCCACACCACATCATACATCTATGTGTGCAGTTCTAGTTCCCCACACACATCACTACATGCTGTGTGCATGTTCTAGTTCCCCACACCACATCACAACAGCTATGTGCATGTTCTAGTTCCCAAAACCACATCACTACATGCTGTGTGCATGTTCTAGTTCCCCACACCACATCACTACATGCTATGTGCATGTTCTAGTTCCCCACACCACATCACTACATGCTATGTGCATGTTCTAGTTCCCAACACCACATCACTACATGCTATGTGCATTACTTCAGTTCACCACACACATCACTATATGCTTATGTGCATGTTCTAGTTCCCACAATCACTACACGCTATGACATGTCTAGTTCCCACATCATCATTACATGCTATGTGCATGTTGTTCCCACACTTCAACTACACGCTATGTGCATGTTCTAGTTCCCCACACATCATACTGCTATGTGCATGTTCTAGTTCCCACATCCACATCACTACATGCTATGTGACGTTCTAGTTCCCACACACATCACAAACGCTATGTGCATGTCTTAGTTCCCACACCACATCACTACATGCTATGTGCACTTTCTAGTTCCCAACACCACATCACAAACGCTATGTGCATGTTCTAGTTCCCACACCACATCACTACATGCTATGTGCATGTTCTATCCCCAATCAAAACACTACATCTATGCTAGTGCATGTTTAGTTCCCCACACCACATCACTACATGCTATGTGCATGTTCTAGTTCCCCACACCACATCATCACATGCTATGTGCATGTTCTAGCTCCCAACACCACATCACTGCATGCTATGTGCACGTTCTAGCTCCCAACACCACATCACTACATGCTATGTGCATGTTCTAGTTCCCCACACCACATCACTACATGCTATGTGCATGTTCTAGCTCCCAACACCACATCACTACATGCTATGTCCTTCAACTGTCAGACAGCCGTATACAATAAACATCGCCTTTGGGGTGATGAACAGTACCATAACTCTCCAATGACATCATCCAATAGGCGCATGGTCAGTGAATTGAACTTCCAGTCAGATTTGAGTATGAATGAAGGATGGAGACTTTTCCCATCATCCACATCAATATATGTGCAGATCTGTGAGTGTCTGAACCTTTTTCCACACAAAACATCAAATATGCATGTTAAAGATCTTATAACTCTTATCAATGGGAAAATACCTAGCATACACATCCGCTGAAGGTGGAATAAGCAGACTGTGCAGCAACATTATGCCTGCATAGAGTGGGCTAAACGAAATGCATACAGACAAAACAGAGCTTAGAATAAAAAAAAGTCTTTAATATAACCCAAACCACTGAAGACTGTTATGTATGTATTTACTATTAACTTCACTAGTTATGGAAGGAGGAGACAAACAAACAAAACTGAGTTTGTCCAAATACAGGGCATCATCACCACCAACCCCAACCGCTCCTTTTTTGTTTGTTTTTTTTTCATTCCAGGCGATATTTTCTCATCTGCATGCACACACACACACACACACACACACACACACACACACACACACACACACACACACACACACACACACACACACACAAACACACACATACACACACACACACCACACACACAACACACAAACACAACATACACACACACATACACAACACACACACATACATAGACACACACACCACAACACACACACACACACACACACACACACACTGTTTAACCTCTTTGTGCAAGTGTTTGGTCACCACATAGTCTGCATAATCCTTTGATGGAAGTGCGTGCCGGGTATTTTGGCACTTCCATCAGACAATGAAAACTGACATGGCTTCCAAGATCTTTAATGAGCATATCTGATATTCTGCATACATATACACTGAAATAGGGTTCAGACACTAGCAGGTGTGCATATATGTTGACCTGGAAAATCAGAAAAAATATCCATCCTTCATCCATTAAGTGCTAACCAGGCACATTCCAACTCATATCTTCCAACTGGAAGTCCACGCGGCTATCGTGCCTGTCTTCAATGGTCGCTGATTGTGAGGCCATTCTGACAGAGCTATGATGATGAGAGAATGGAAGTAATTACTGCCAAGCAACAACATCTAAAACACTTTACACTATGACCATCAAGCTCAATAAAAAAAACAACAACAAGTAAATGTCCAATTAAAAAGAAAACTGATAAACACTACCTTAAAGCAAGGGCACAGGTATCTACTTCTGACAAAAGGCAATAGCACAATGGGAGGTCATTCAAACATATTCTACCAAGATGTAGTAAAACCAAAAAGGTCAAGGTTGTCCCATAACCCTGAGGTAACTGGGACAGTGAGGTGATGTAGATCTCAGGTTGCTTACCCTTTGACTCTGCAGCCTCCAACAGCATCTTCTTTGTCAACCATGCTGGAAGAGCAAAACTTAACCCTTTGACTCCCTCACCCTATCCACCAGCTTCTGCAGGGAAACTGGTGATAGGGTGAGGGAGTCAAAGGTTAAGTTTTGCAGTGGTAGATAGGGTGCAGGTGGCAAAGGTTAAAGTCAGCAGTATGAGTGCTGTATCTCTTCTATCCCTTGTTGCTGGAACTTTCATAACTCTCAAATAGGTTTGTACCAGTTCACAGCTGGGTGGACTGGGTGCATAACGACTCCCATCTTCCTGCCCTAAGTCAGAATTGAACCACACAATCCCAGGTGGATTTTGGCAAACTACACAAATCCCAGGAACCAAAGTTGAGAGCATCAAAGGAGAGGGACAGAAGAGCACACTCAAGCAGCTTGCTAGACTTCAGTGTTCACGGGAATACAAAAATTATTCGTTCCTCCCGCGAACCATCTCTGAGTGGAACGATTCATTGACTGAAGCAGTGGTTGGAGCTGTGTCTCCTGGGAGCTCGTATACTCCACCAGTAGTTTTTTTTTCTGTTTTTTTTTTATGTAAGTGTCAGAATAATAAACGTGATGATTGTGGACACTCAACGGATGAAGAAGAAGTCCAGTGGAAATGGGAGCTCTACCTCTATGCCAAAAAGACCTTATGTTGTAGAGGTACAGCAAGATGAAATTAAATGACAATGAAATTACTGCTAACTGAGACAGCAGCCAAATACTCACTGTTTGAGAATCAGTCAGCGGCGAGCTGCTCTTTCCTTGGTTGTAGCCACTGTAGACACCATTCACTGAGTTGATGCAGTAGTTCACACTGTCATCTCCCTGTAGGCATACACGTAGTTACTGGATTGGATTGGATTGGATTCATTTTGTTGTAACAACAGAGTATTTTCTGCATGAAATGCTGGTTATTTTTCTTAAAGAAAGCATGCTGCCATGCTGTGGCACCATTCATTATGGGTTGTTTTTTTTCTGTATGCACATTTTTGTTTACCTATGAAAGTGGATTTATTTCAATAGATAATTTGTCAGGGTTAACTGTTTTGTGCTGTGGGATGTTTCATGTGCATTAAGTACATGCTGCACACAGGATTTTGGTTGATTATTTCTTCTAAAACACTAAAAATCAGAGCAGCAGACAATGTCTGGTGGATGGGAGACAAAAATCTCACACTTTGACTTCTGTACCCTGTCCACCAGCATCTTGTATTGTCAACCATGCTAGCAAAGCAAAAACTTAACCCTTTGATTCCCTCATCTTAGACTGATGGAATCAAAGGATTAAGTTTTTGCAGTTGATAGGTATAGTGCCAGAGTCAAAAGGCTAAACTTCTGCATTCTCTGATCTAGTCTTCCTTTATCCACCAGGCTACTCATCCACATAATGTATAATATACTTATATATGTATAGCCATATCATTTATTAATTATATACAGTGGGGGCTGGCTACCTCTGCTGACATGAACAATGAACTGAGCTATGACATTTTGAATTCTCTCAGCTTGCCACAGAAAAAACTTGTCTGTCTGCTGCCTACCTCAGAACTCCAATCATTTTTGTGATGTCACCTTAGTGTTATATAGGTCCCCCTTACCCATCTGTCCCTACTTCAAAACCTTGCCAGCACATAGGGTTCTGCACAGACTTGAAGCATCTACCAGACCATCACTGGCAGTTCTGAGCCAAGCATGTACAGAAATATATGAGATGACAAATTGCCCTTGAACAAATTCCAAATTCCTGTTACACAAAGCATGAGGTAGATATGCATCAATCCACACACACACACACACACACACACACACACACACACACACACACACACACACACACACACACACACACACACACACACACACACATTGTATATATACATATATATATATATGTGTGTATATATATATATAATTATATATTTATTATCATTATCATTCTCCTGCCCGTGATGGGCGTAGAGGAGAGATGAGAGACACTCTTGAAGCCAGCCGTCGCCAACCGGTCCTGTCCTCCGCCTGTCGCACCAGCGTGGGGCCATCCAACCTGGTCCATTCTTTGATGTTGTCCATCCAGCATTTGGCTTGTCGTCCCCTTCGTCTGCCGCCTCCCAGTGTACCCTGGAGGACCGTTTTGGGCAGTGAGTTGTGGCGTGTGACATGCCCGAACCACGACAGCTTCCTGTTCTTGACTGTTGCCAGGAGGGGTTCTTGTGGGCCTGCGAGTGTTGTTATTTGGCTCCACACAAAGTCGTTTGTCTTCCGATCTTGCCAAGAGATCCCGAGCAAGCGCCTGAAGCATTTAGTTTCAAACGTCTGGATTCTCTTGGTGGTCTCTGCTGTCATGGTCCAGCTCTCGCATCCATACAGCAGGATGGGGAGCACCAGGGACTTGTACAGATTCATCTTCGATGGAAAGCCGATCTCTCTGTTCTTCCAGATCTTGTTTAGCTTTACCATTGCTGCTGTTGCGATCGCTAGTCTGGTCTTGATTTCTGTTATAGAGCGACCGTCTTTGGTGAGAGTGGCGCCAAGGTATTTGAAAGCGTCCACTTCTTCAAGCTGTTGCCCGTTCATGTAGATTTCAGCATGGGTGTTGGTTGTGCTGTTGACCAGGACTTTGCTTTTTTCTGTGCTCACTTCCATTCCGTGTGCACCTGCACTTTCTTCCAGTCTCATGGTCAGGTCTTGTAGTTCTTCGTTGCTGCCTCCCATCAGGTCGATGTCATCTGCAAACCTCAGGTTGTTGATGGTTCTTCCTCCGATGGAGACAGTGGAGTGGAAGTCATGGAGGGCTTCACGCATGATGTTCTCCAGGAAGAGATTGAACAGCACGGGAGAGAGTAGGCAGCCTTGACGGACTCCAACTGTGGTCTTGAAGTAGTCCCCTATCTGGTTGTTGAGGAGAACTGCGCTGCTGGCAGTGTTATACAGCGCCTGGATGGTTTGGACGAGACCTTCCTCTATGCCAAACTTTCTTAGCACCTGCCACAAACCCTTATGCCACACCCTGTCGAATGCTTTTTTAAAGTCTATGAAGTTATGGAACAGGTCTCTCTGATGCTGCAGATGTTTCTCCATCATTATCCGGCAGGTGAAGATCTGTTCTACTGTGCTTCTGCCCGCCCTAAATCCAGCTTGTTCTTCCGCAAGGTGTTCTTCTGCTTCTTTCTTCAGTCGATTCAATATGACTCTGAGCATGATCTTGCTGGTGTGGCTAATGAGACTTATTGTTCTGTAGTTCTGGCATTGGCGCATATTTCCCTTTTTGGGCAGGGGGATGATGAGTGATTGAGTCCATTCTGTGGGCCACTGTTTTGTCTCCCAGATCTTCTGACAAATCGATGTTACACGAGTGACCAAATCATTCCCTCCATGTTTGAGCAGCTCTGCTGGGATATTGTCTGCTCCAGGTGATTTCCCTGCTGGTAGGCTGCGGATGGCTTCTTCCACTTCTTCTCTCATCACTGGTAGCGGTGAGGATTCCCTCAATGGTGTTGAGTCCCCCTGAAACAAACTGTCATCTGGCTGTATTGGGTAGTTGTATAGTTCTTGGCAGTACTGCGTCCATCTGTTCAGAACAGCGGAGCTTTCTGTCAGCAGCTCGCCTGAGGTATCCTCGATGACTGACGATCTGTTTTGCTGCGTCTTGGTAAGGTTTTTCAGTGTAGTGAAGACATGTTTGCTGTTTCCTTTTTTCATGCCTTTCTCGATGTTCTCACACTGGTTGTTGATCCATTGTTCTTTGGCTTCAATCATTTTCTTCTTTACAAGATTGTTGGTTTTACGATACTGTGCGGCTTCTTCAGGGCTGGAGTTTTTCGTCTTCTTCAGTGATCTTCTGTTGTCGCAGAGGTCAAGGATGTCATTTGAGATCCATGCTTGGTGTTTCTTCCTCTGTCGCCCCAGTACCTCCTCTGCTGTTTCGCGGACTGCCTCACCAAAGTTGTTTGTGAGGTCGTTGATGTCGCTGTCCAGGAAGTTGAGTGCCGCGAACCGCCCCCCGAGCTGTGCCTGGAATGCCTCTTCTATCTCTGGATCTTTTAGCTTTTCCAGGTCAAACTTGATGCGTGGCTGCGCAGCTTGGTACTTCTTTTTCAATTTGATCTTCATTGTGAGCAGCACGAGGTCGTGGTCGCTGCCTATATCAGCTCCAGGGTATGTCCTCGTCTTTGCTTTATTAATGCTTGATTTGAAGCGCCGCGGTGTGAGGACAAAGTCGATCTGGTTGTGAGTCTTTCCGTTCGGCGCATGCCAGGTTGTTCTTCTTGACAGTTTGTGGGGGTAGAGGGTGTTGGCAATGGTGAGCCGTTGGGTGCAGGCAAACTCCAGAAGGCGAAGTCCCCTGTCATTAGTTTCCCCTGTGCCAAATTGACCCACAATTATATATATATATATATATATATATATATATATATATATATATATATATATATATATATATATATATATATATATATATATTACAGTCAGTGTTTTACAGTGAAAACATCATGAGAAACCTAGAAGAAGACCCTGGATTAAAGGCTGGAGGGAAAATGATAAACAACATCCGATACGCAGATGACACCGTGCTAATTGCAGAAAATGAAAGGGACCTACAAAACCTTGTGAATATACTAGAAATAGAAAGCAAAGGTAAGGGGCTGGAACTAAACAGCAGGAAGACTGAAGTCATGGTGATCAGTAACAAACATGAAATCCCCTCTTGCAAAATAACAGCAAATGGCACAACCTTGACACAGGATAATTAGTTCAAATACCTGGGAACGGTCTGACGGGTCATTTCATCAGACGGCAGATGCACATCGGAAATAGCTGGCAGAATCTGCCAAGCCAAAACAGCATTCAAATGCCTATCAATTAACATCAGGAAGAGAGTCCTTGAATGTTATACAGAACCAATACTGTTGTACGGATGTGAGGTGTGGAAAGTCAGCAAGCAAAGCCAGAGCAAGATTGAGGCAGCCGAGAAGAATGTTGAGAGTTCCACGGACAGCAAAGAAAACAAACGAGACAGTCTTGATGGAGGCAGACACAAGTAGATCACTCATAAGGAAGATTAGGAAAAGACAGGCAACATTTATATGCCATTTTATGAGGAAAGGGGATTTGGAGCACCTGGTCACAACGGAAAAGCTGGAGGGAAGGACAGCACCACGTAGACTCAGGGAGAAAATGCTAGATGGACTTGCGGAGTGGCTGAAGACGAGGAGGGTGGAGGAGATGCTTGGGGCACAAGAGATAGAGACAGATGGAAGTCCATGATCTCCAACGCCATGCGGCAAGGCACCTGATGATGATGATGATGTATACACATATGTATTCGATATATATACTACAGTCAGAGTTATTTATATATATACATATTAATATATATGGAAATATACATATATACATATATATATTTTATATATATATATATATATATATATATATATATATATATATATATATATATGTGTGTGTGTGTGTGTGTACATGTATATACATATACACAAAACACTGTAATGTATGTATATATATATATAATATATACACATATAACATATATATATTATACTATATTACATTATATTATATAATATATTATACATAAAGTATGCTTGAGGAACATGTCCATGTACGCATCCATGCACTAGCGCATGTGCGTTGTGTTTTTCAGCTGTAGTCAGTCATGTACCATTGAAAAGAGTCCCCAAAACAGTTACAAAACAACAGATCTATAGTGAAACATTTGTAAAACCCATCAACTGTGTTTCTTAGAATGCTGTGTGTTTTTTAGGAGGCTTTTTAACTCTCTCGCTATGAGTGTCAGGATTTCCGGATCATGTCTCAACAACGCTTGTCTATGAGCGTCGGAGAAATCCAGCTTAGTTTTGAAAATTTGCGGGGCTTTCAGTATTTCTGTTAATCGAAACTAGTAGCCAGAAAT
Organism: Monoplex corrugatus; assembly: GCA_030674185.1. Classification (NCBI taxonomy): domain Eukaryota; kingdom Metazoa; phylum Mollusca; class Gastropoda; order Littorinimorpha; family Ranellidae; genus Monoplex; species Monoplex corrugatus. Next base: position 8,308,241 of record CM060313.1, on the reverse strand, counting down.
AGATTCTTCGGTTATTCTTAGCCTCGTTTCAGGCCATTAGGTCACTGTACTCTGCAGTTGGTGTGTAGACAATGCAAAGTTCATGACCCACTATCTCCGCAGTGAAGCGGACGACAGAAAAGCAAATGGCTGAACAGTACACAACTCAGCGCTGTTCAATATGATCTCTGCCTTCAGTGCACGTGGAGTGTGTGCACGTTTGATTTTATGAAATTTCATTCAAAATGTGACTGTAGGAACTGATGTATTGACCTGACTGTATTTTGTAACACATTTTTCACGTGAAAATGTCTCTAATTTTACTTGTACCGTTACTCAGCAACCATGAGAGTTACACAGTTGAAATTTCAGCATGTTGTACACCAATCTTTTAACATATGACACATCAAATTTCAAACTCTCTGTTTTCATTTATTTGTATGAAAATTTTTCTATGACCTATACAAATGGTGCATATCAGGGGAATGGCAAGGTTGCATAATCGTATGTAGCGAGTGTTAGTTTTAAAACCCTTTAGACACCTGCATCCTATCTGCCAACTGCAAAAACTTAAACCTTTGATTCCCTCAACCTATCCACCAGATTCTTGCAGAAAGTTGGTAGATAGGTTGGGGGATCAAAGGTTAAGTGTTTGCTTTGCTAGATGGTTGGCAATGCAGGATGCTGGTGGACAGGGTTTCAGGAGCCAAGGTTTCAGATTATGTTACCACTGTGATTACAGTGCAGGTAGATGTAACACTCTACAGCACAAAGTCATGCTTTTGACTCTCATGTGGGCCAGATGTTTGCCTATTCAGCACTTAGATGTTTGGCTATTTAGCACTTAGATGTTTGCCTATTTAGCACTTAGATGTTTGCCTATTTAGCACTTAGATGTTTGCCTATTTAGCACTTAGATGTTTGCCTATTCAGCACTTAGATGTTTGGCTATTTAGCACTTAGATGTTTGCCTATTTAGCACTTAGATGTTTGCCTATTTAGCACTTAGATGTTTGCCTATTTAGCACTTAGATGTTTGCCTATTTAGCACTTAGATGTTTGCCTATTCAACACTTAGATGTTTGCCTATTTAGCACTTAGATGTTTGCCTATTTAGCACTTAGATGTTTGCCTATTTAGCACTTAGATGTTTGGCTATTCAGCACTTACATGTTTGCCTATTTCATTTAGATGTTTGGCTATTTAGCACTTAGATGTTTGCCTATTTAGCACTTAGATGTTTGCTTATTTAGCACTTAGATGTTTGCCTATTCAACACTTAGATGTTTGCCTATTTAGCACTTAGATGTTTGCTATTTAGCACTTAGATGTTTGCCTATTTAGCACTTAGATGTTTGCCTATTTAGCACTTACATGTTTGGCTATTCAGCACTTACATGTTTGCCTATTCATTTAGCTGTTTGGCTATTTAGCACTTAGATGTTTGCCTATTTAGCACTTAGATGTTTGCCTATTTAGCACTTAGATGTTAGGCTATTTAGCATTTAGATGTTTGGCTATTTAGCTCTTAGATATTTGCCTATTTAGCACTTAGATGTCTAACTATTTAGCACTTAGATGTTTGCCTATTTAGCACTTAGATATTTGCCTATTTAGCACTTAGATATTTGCCTATTTAGCACTTAGATGTTTAACTATTTAGCACTTAGATATTTGCCTACTTAGCACTTAGATGTTTGGCTATTTAGCACTTAGATGTTTTCCTATTTAGCACATAGATGTTTGCCTATTTAGCACTTAGATGTCTGCATTTAGCACTTAGATGTTTGCCTACTTAGCATTTAGATGTTTGCCTACTTAGCACTTAGATGTTTGCCTATTTAGCATAGATGTTTGCCTATTTAGCACTTAGATGTTTGCCTACTTAGCACTTAGATGTTTTCCTATTTAACACTTAGATGTTTGCCTACTTAGCACTTAGATGTTTGCCTACTTAGCACTTAGATGTTTGCCTATTTAGCACTTAGATGTTTGCCTATTTAGCACATAGATGTTTGCCTATTTAGCACTTAGATGTCTGCCTACTTAGCACTTAGATGTTTGCCTACTTAGCACTTAGATGTTTGCCTACTTAGCATTTAGATGTTTGCCTACTTAGCACTTAGATGTTTGCCTATTTAGCACTTACATGTTTTCCTATTTAGACTTAGATGTCTGCCTACTTAGCACTTAGATGTTTTGCCTTATTAGCACTTAGATGTTTGCCTATTTAGCATAGATGTTTTCCTATTTAGCACTTAGATGTTTGCCTACTTAGCACTTATGTTTGCCTATTTAGTACTTAGATGTTTGCCTATTTAGCACTTACATGGTTGCCTATCTAGCATCTAGATGTTTGCCTACTTAGCATTTAGATGTTTGCCTATTTAGTACTTAGATGTTTGCCTATTTAGCACTTAGATGGATAAGCCCTGGGAACATTGGGTGGTGCTGGCAACTGTTTATTCATGGCATTGCCAACGCTTAGGGTTTATGTGCAGGCTTTCAGTTTGTGAGTGCCGCTATCAATTTTTTTAATCTTCTTCTATCACATGGCATTTGAGGCATTGGTGTAAAGGGAATAATCGAGCACTGCGATGTCATCTTGAGAAAACTGGAACAAATTAAACCTGAATCGAAACAGACCAAATGTCATGTATGAAAGAACAAAACACCCAACACAAAGCAGATAAATAATGGACTGTTTTACTTTTTTTTAACAATGATTTTTTCAAATAAATCAAATTGCTGGCATTCTCATTCTTTTTTGTACTACTTACCATCTCGTCATCATTGGAAAGACCAAAGGCAATGTAGCGACCCTGAGACGATCCCATTTTTCCACGCATAGTGATGAGAACATTGGTTGGAGATAAGCCACTTTCCCACGTCATCAAAAAATTGCAGTTAGTTCCACTGCAGTCGGAGAAACAGCCTTTCGTGCTCCCACATGCTGGGTCTTTAGTTATTTCCCCTGTCTACAAAATTAAAGAAACAAATAAATATACAAATAAATATGATAATGGTATATTAAGTTTATACAGACTGTTTCTGTTTGAGCACTACCCACTCACATGAACGAGCACAGAAGTTTGGCAATAGTGGAACAGGCTTGGAGCAATGAACAGGGCTTATGTTCTGTATTATCATGCAAGTCTGACGTATAAGGTAAACTGTTGATTCAACGTGAGATCCAACAGAAATTGGTGTAATCTGTTGATTTAAAGTGAGATCTAATAAAAACTGGTGATCTGTAGGATCAAAAGTTTTAAACATAGTAATGATACAATGCTGTTCAGATTCACTGCATATAAGACATTTCCGAGGCACAACAGTCTGTAACACACACACACACCACACACACACACACACACACACACACACACACACACACACACACACACACACACACACACACACACACACCACACTATACATCAGAACAGCACCCACATCAGAATAACACACTCATAAACATACACAAATACATACCACAGAGTCTAACTGCACATAAACATACACAAACCTAGTTACGAGTTATATATACATACACACACCTCATTACATATACATACACACACCTTGTTACATATACATACTTATGGTCATTAATATATACACAAAAGAATGATTAAACAATGCTGCATGAATTATCAGAAGTTCAGGATTTTTTTTCAAGAACAAATGTTGGTATGACATCTATGACTATCTGTAATGTTCAGGATTCACCAATAAGACAAACATCAGTATTATCTCAAAAGTAACTCTGCGCAAACTCCTGCAGAATCAAAGGAAAAGGGTTTGGGCTTTTCCGAATCAGAAATCAAACAAAAGAATTTTGAAGAAATGGAACAGACAACTGGAGATAAGATGAAGAGGAATGTAGTAAGTAGAATACAGTTTGTTGTTGTGGTGGTGGTGTGTTTTTCTTTTTGTTTATATTATTTCCATCAGGTCTGAAAGTGGACTGTGAGAATTGAGATGATGGCAACAACAAATCGTGCTGGTGAATGGGATGGAGGCTATGTATCGTGCTGTTTAGGAATGGGTTTCTGTGATGTGGTTGTGTATGGTGTTGGTGTGATCATCTGGAATGTTGCTTATGTTTTTTCATCCGTTTCCATGGTTTTGATTAGGGATGGAGTGGGGGTTGAGGAGTTGGGATGAGGGACATGATGTACTGTTTTAGTCAGCACATGGAGATGAATGTTACCTTGTTTCAGGATGGGTTTCTGTGATGTGCTTGTGTGCCGTGTTGGTGCAGTCACTTCATGCTGGGGCTTGGATATGTTTGGATATGTTTTCATCCATTTTCAGGCTGTTTTGTTTTTGGTTGTTTTTCTTGGGTTTTTCTTTTTCTTCTTTTTTGGGGGGTCTTCTGTTTTGTTTTGTTTTGTTTTGTTTTGTTTTGTTTTGTTTGTGTCAGTTCCAACAACATACCAACACAAAATTAGTCATAAAAGTCATAGGCTGGACCTCAAGACCTTGCAAATGCGTAGAATTTATGTGCAGGCTTTTGTCTTATGGCTTATGCCATCATGATTCTGAATTTTCTCCATAACATGGCATAAAAGCATATGGAATACACTATGAGCACAGAAATGTTATCTTGAGAAACTGAAACTGAAACTCACGATTTGATACCTCACTGACCTGATAATTTTCTCCACTCTCCACAAAATCTTAAGTTGTAGTTTGGATGCTAGTCTTTCAGATGAAATAAGGTTCTCTGTGCAATACCCACCCACCCACCCACCCACCCACACCCACACCCACACACACACACACACACACACACACAAACATAGCAACAGCAAAGGAGCAGTTCACACCAAATTTTTGTAAAAAAAAATTCCACTCTAATAACTATAAACAAAAACACACAAGGACAGACAAAAAAGATGAAAACAAAACAATGGTGCTGCAGTGTGATGACACCACACCGGCTTCGACACCACACCGTCTCAAAGAAACCAATTTCAAAAGTAATCTGTGAGAGAAAGAATCAATAGATTCTGTGAAAAAGAATCAAAATAGTTCTGTAGAGAAAGAATTCAAATAGTCTGTGAGAGAAAGAATTCAAAATAGATTCTGTGAGAGAAAGAATTCAAAATAGATTGTGAGAGAAAGAATCAATGATTCTTGAGAGAAAGATTCAAATGATCGTGAGAAAATCAATAGATTTGTGGAAAGAATCAATAGATTCTGTGAGAGAAACAATAGTCGTGAGAGAAAGAATCAATAATTCGTGAGAAAAGATCAAAAGTTCTGTGAGAGAAGATTCAAAAGATAAGGACGCCCCTGTTACTGCCCATTAGCTGAGGTTTGTTATACAATAAAAACGTCAAGCAAACAGGCCACAACTCACTGGGCCAGCCGTTGATGTGGCCTGCGTGGTGCAGATGGGGCCAGAAGCCCCAAGTGTAGAGTCCATGAGCAAGTCATTGGCCAAGACATTGACCCAGAATGTAGGAAAACTCTGCACAAACGTTGCCCTGAAACAAACATTGCCTTTGTCAAGCAGTCACCATGGCAAAGTGGTTCATGCAACAAATTAACGACTAAAAGGTTTGGGTTTGGGACAGAAATTTCTCGACCGGCACAACCGGCGTTTTTGTCTCTCGAGCCTGGTTACTGTCAGGAAATACTCTGAAAGGAACCACAGCATACAGCTGTGTCACGCAGTCTCAGCCTAGAATGGAACTGCATGGCTTCACTATAACCACCCACATTTCTTAATATAAATTATTAGAGCACTGTGAAAAACTGTCCCATGTTCCGCAGCCCTTTGTGATCTGTTTTCACAGTGATTTCAGTTCTGGTGGATTTGGAGGATGGAAGAACTCAGAACACACAATTTATTCAATTTGTCATAAGAACCAAAAATACAGCTGTAAGATCCAGATTTGGTTGTAATAAGCTGAGATAAAGATAAATGGTTCATGATTTCACATATCACATTATCATTGTCAACATCGAAGGTAACATAAATACACAAGAAATACAATCTTTTTAAAAAGCAGACAATCACAGACCTATTCTGCAAAATGTATTTGCAAATAATCTTCAGTAAGAATGTCATCTGGGTTTTGCACACATACTTTTAAGTAATGAATTGTTGAAAGTATATTATTTTCCTAAATCTCTTTTCATCAGTTTCACTGTTTGTTTCTTTGTATATCATACTGTAACTAAAAAATGGAATTCATCTTCAGTCACACCACACATTGTTCATTTCCTATTTTTTCTCGGAATGTTTGTGAATCTGCCTCTTTCAATGTATCAGCTTATGTGCACTCCCTCAGAGTCTGCATAATGCTTTTCTGTGGTCCATTTTCACTATCTATCAGACACAGTGCCAAATGATCTGTGGTCCATTTTTCACTATCTATCAGACACAGTGCCAAATGATCTGTGGTCCAGTTTTCACTATCTATCAGACACAGTGCCAAATGATCTGTGGTCCATTTTTCACTATCTATCAGACACAGTGCCAAATGATCTGTGGTCCAGTTTTCACTATCTATCAGACACAGTGCCAAATGATCTGTGGTTCCAGTTTTCACTATCTATCAGACACAGTGCCAAATGATCTGTGGTCCATTTTTCACTGTCTATCAGACACAGTGCCAAATGATCTGTGGTCCATTTATCACCTGTCTATCAACCAACAGTGCCGAAATGATACTGGTTGTAATTTCATTATAGAAAAGTAATGATGTGTTCATGCTTTTTTGTTGTTCTAGAAAGGATATAGAAAAATAAGCTTGGTGTGTTTGTACTTTCTTTTTAATTCTTAAAACAGATGTATCTGTTTTCTACTTGTTTTCTCAATGCATCGCTTGTACATGTGCTAATACGTTTGTCTATCTCTTAACCCCCATTTTTTCCTCTTTCTCTCAAAACGTATTATGTATGGTTTCTGATGTGTCACATTCATGACTGACCATTAAAACTGTTCATCTCATGGTTATGAATCTGCATACCTATGACTTTCGAGTGCCATTTGCATCATAACAGCCCATGCAAATGACCACAAAACATACTGAAATGGCTTACACACAAAGAGGGTTCAGGCATTAGCAGATCTGCCTATACGCTGACCTGGGAGATAAGAACAAATCTGCACCATTTATCACCAGGCCACTGCCCAGGCAGAGCAGTCAGAACTCCTACCACTTAATCTGAAGCAGGGGTTCAAATCTGGCTTGAGAAAAACTCTGTGCATGCAGCCTCCAGTCTGACAGGATGACACTCAAGAATGAGAAAGACCTCCAACAGCTGTCTGAATTGCGGTTATAGGAACCTGTACATAAATCAATTATAACAGTTAATGTTTCATCGCATAGTGACAAGATCACTGTCATGGCCTCACTGGCTAGATCCCCAATGGTTCAGAATACTATCACAGACTGGGCGTTGCCAGGGTTGCAGTCTCATGCTTATGATATGGTAGGGATCTTTTAACTGTTATCATCTTTTGAATAGGGACCTCTTTTATCTGTATCAAATCTTTTGAATAGGGACTCTACCTGTATCATCTTTTGAGTAGGGACTCTCATATCTTTTTATCCATCTTTTGAATAGGGACTCTATCTGTATCATCTTTTGAATAGGGACTCTGATCTGTATCATCTTTTGAATAGGGACTCTGTCTGTCTGTATCCATCTTTTGAATAGGGATGACCTTCTTATCATATATCATCTTTTGAATAGGGACTTCTATACTGTAATCTATCTACTTTTGAGGGCATGTTCACTTTACAGGATAGAATAAGGACTCTATCTGTATGGCTATGGCAGGACAACAGGCAATCATCAGACCACTTTGCTTTTACACTCTGGACGACACTGGTTTAGCCTGCAGTCTACCTGCCTGCAGTCTGCCGTAATTTGACCCTGTTCAAGGTTGGGGAAGGTACAGCGACAGGTAAGAGGAACTGGACACACCCTCATAATACTGACACTGGGCAAAAATAAATGTTTTTATCACATTACTTCCATGCAACCCAACATTATGAGACAAGCTTTACATTTTACCATATCTGAAATGAAAGCGCTTACTCACCTGAAAGAAAAAAAAACTCACCTGAAACGAACGTGTCCTCCACTGGTAGCAGGCGGTGTCCATTGGAAAGACAGAGAGTTCTGCGTATTCCTTGCAGTGTGTGTCACAGCACCATTCTGATGACAATCATGCATTACATGTAGTACATCAGGCAACACTGGTGACCTTCCATCATGCAATGAGTTGCTGGTCACCAGATGGTCAGTTTTACTTCATTGCAAAATCTACATGTAATCTTCATGTTCTTTCTTATGGTGAAAACATTGTTGAAATAAGATAACTATTTTCTGAGATAAGGGCTTTGAAAATGGCAACCTTGTAATTCATCATTCTGTAAAAAAAAAAAAAAAAAAAAAAGAAAAACCAAATCACAATTTTAGCATTAATTCTTCCTTAATGACCAAGACCATTTCTGAACTCTTGTCAGTCACAGTGGGGTTCGACAGTTCTATTGCAGAAACTGAAGGCATAATGCAGGCTGTTGAAAACAGACACTTTCAATTTTTTTTAAATCTCTTAAAATAGATGTGTACACTGTTGTGTACAATTTTATGAATAATATTTTAGTAAAGGAAAGAATCACAATAGATACAAGTACATCAGGAATTTTCAGGTAGAAACATGTGCAGAAAGAGTTATAATATCAATTAAAATCAAGATCCCAAAATCAAGTTCTGAAAGCACAGTCTCTTCTTTCAGCTATTAGTGACAAACACTGTGAGCTAACAAATGACTTATTCTGTGGTGCAAGGTCACCTTTTTACTTTCTACATTATTCCATACAGAATATATTTTTTAACGTTAGTTGTCATAAGCAAAGGAATACAGCTGCATGACTAAAGAAACATTATATTAGTATTCATTAGGACACAGTAGAACACACATTTCAGTTAGTAAAATAGACTAAATTTCAGTTTTTTGCCCAGAACAAAATAAAATTCCTGTTCATATAAGAAAAATCTCAAATTTTCAGAGGTAGAGTGGCGTAATAGAAGCATACTGGCCCATAAATCAGAGGTCCATGGATCAAAACCATGCTCTGTCAATTTCTCACTTGGTCTGGCTGGCTCTTTTGATAGAGCTGGGGACTCAAGATCTCATGTCCTGAGTTCAAACCACCCCAAAACAAAAAAGTTGGCTTGTTCAGTACTGTGCATTTTAATGCTCCAATCATTATGGAGGTGTCAGTGTTTCAGGTCCTGTTCACTTCCACATATCAAGGCCTTGCCAATGTACAGGCTTTTGTACAGGCCCAAAGAATCTGTCAGATAACTGCTGGCAGACATGGCTGGAGTGCATATGCGATTGTCTGAGTACAATGAATTCCTTATGAATAAACTCCAGACTTCCATTTTCCAGATTACAATTTTTCCAGTGACACAAGCACATAAAATCTAGGCTACTTCAGAAAACACAATAAATGTAAAAGACAATCAAATTTAGGATGAAAAGAAGAAGATTGATAAGTAGAGTTGTACAATGTGTTACTTGAAACCTAGAGATGGGTTGCTGTACTATGTAGTACGATAAAAACCTTCATGTGCCTTCAGACACAAATAAATTCTGTGTATGATGAGTGTGTACACGAGTGTGTGTGTATGTGTGTGTGTGTGTGTGTGTGTGTGTGTGTGTGTGTGTGTGTGTGTGTGTGTGTGGTGTGTGTGTGTGTGTGTGTGTGTGTGTGGCGTGTGTATACAGGGGGGGAGGGGGCAAGTTGATGATGTGTGTATACAAGTTGTGGGGGAGGAGGCAAGTTCATGGTGTGTGTGTATGTGGGGAGGGGCCAGGTAATGGGTCGTGTGTGTAAAAACTGGGAACCGAGGGAGGTCAATGAGGTGTGTGAGCATGCAGATGTCACATATACCCTACATGTATGAGTACATGCACATGTTCTTGTGTTTCCATGTATGATGGGCATACATTAGTAACTTTAATAAAGAAAAAAGAAAAAAAGAGACAATAAAAAAAATTACACACAAACACACAAAAGCATGCAAGCAAACAAGCACATCCCAGAAAAAGCACAACTGACAGAAAAGACAATAAATTTACAGCATTCCTGAGAAGGCTTGGTTGTTTTCAAAGTAAAAGCTTGAGGATCCAATCTGTCTGCATTGGTTTCCACTGGTTTGAATCCATCCCAAGAAAAACAATGTGCATGCCATCAATACCCACCCAGTTGTAAAGTGTTTTTTTTTTTAAGGATCACATTGTAAAGTGGGTTTTGTTTTGTTTTAAGGATCATATTGTAAAGTGGGTTTTGTTTTGTTTTAAGGATCACATTGTAAAGTGGGTTTTGTTTTGTTTTAAGGATCACATTGTAAAGTGGGTTTTGTTTTGTTTTAAGGATCACATTGTAAAGTGGGTTTTGTTTTGTTTTAAGGATCATATTGTAAAGTGGGTTTTGTTTTGTTTTAAGGATCACATTGTAAAGTGGGTTTTGTTTTGTTTTAAGGATCACATTGTAAAGTGGGTTTTGTTTTGT
>CM060313.1:8262709-8292709 GCA_030674185.1 Monoplex corrugatus | reverse complement strand
TTACGAATCATTGAATAAACTCATAACTCCCTCTCAATCAACGCATATCTGAAGCTGCCTTGTCGGTGGAACTGTTCTCCAACCGTAACTCTCAAGCCTAGGCTAAGCCACAACATAACTGAGGCATGTTCGTTCGTTCTGGTTTTTAAGTCCTACCTTATTATTAACTGTGCATGAGAGGTATGTATGATTTCTAAAGGAAGTCTTAACTTTTTTTGTGACCATCTCCCATGGCGGACTGAGCCACAACGGCGGGGAGGAGTCCTGATCTTTTGATGCGCGTTTCACCGAAAGAGGCATCTAATAGTCAAATAAGGGTACATTTTAGGTACACCTAAACCGACCAAGTCCATTATCAAACACGATATCGAGCCACCCCAAAGGTGCTCGAGAACCTGTGCGGGGGCTAATAATAAATCAACGAGCAACCAATCACTAGGCCTAGCCTAAACGAAGACGCATAATGTAGTCTAACAGCTGCTCCGCTTACCGCAATGGCTGGCCTCCTGCTTTACTTTCACAATCGACGCCTCTCGTGCATGCATTCCATTTCCAGGGCATTCGTCGTATGCTGCGTACTCATAGTTGTCGTCTTGTTCAACCTGACCGGTTTTCTTGACGCAGATTCCTGCAGATCATCGAAAATGTCGGTTTGAAAAGGACATCAGACAAGTAACCGAAAATAGATACGTTACACTGGAGATAACCCCCTCACACAAAGCGTATCGTCTGTACAAGAGTTATCTCCCTCGTCTAGAATCCTCGCTTCTCTCGATAGATGCATGCACTAAAATACTATAGATAGATACAATTGGCAAAGCTCAAATTCATCATCATCATCATGTGCTCTGCCGCATTGCGTTGGCGATCATGGCCCTCCATATGCATCTGTCCCTCTTCGCTGCAAGTACATATTCCACCCTCTCTGTCCTCAGCCACCCTGCAAGTCCGTCCAAGATTTTCTCCCTGGGTCTGTCTGGTTCTCTCTTTCCCTCCAAATTTCATGTTGTGACTAGGTGCTCTAATTCCCCTTTCCTCATAAAATGGCCTAAAAATGTTGCTTGTCTTTTCCTAATCTTCTTTATCAATGGTCTTCTAGTGTCTGCCTCCATCAAGACTGTCTCGTTTGTTTTCTTTGCGGTCCATGGAACTCTCAACATTCTTCTTAGAAATCACATCTCGGCTGCCTCAATCTTGCGCTGGCTTTGCCTGTTGACTGTCCACGCCTCACAACCGTATAACATTATCGGTTCTATATAACATTCAAGAACTCTCTTCCTGATGTTAACTGACAGGCATTTGTTGGTAAGAACGCTTTTCATCTTCTTGAATGCTGTTTCGGCTTGGCCTATTCTGCTGGCTATTTCTGATGTGCATCTGCCGTTTGGTGAAATGATCGTTCCCAGATATTTAAATTTATCAACTTATCTCAAAGTTGTACCATTTGCTGTTATTTTGCACGAGGGAATTTCATGTTTTTGTTTTTTGTTTGTTTGTTTGTGGTTTTATTGTTGTTGTTGTTTTTATTTACTAATTACCACGACTTAAGTCTTCTTGCTGTTTAGCTCCAACTCTTTACTTTTGCTTTCTATTTCTATTACATTCACAAGGTTTTGTAGGTCCCTTTCATTTTCTGCAATTAGCACGGTGTCATCTGCGTAACGAATCTTGTTTGTCATTTTTCCTCCAAAAGCACAAATTACTTGATGGAAATCAGTAGTGTTGTAACCCTGATGATGGCTGTAATAAGAAACGGTCCGACAGAACAGCACTGAGCCTGTATTACAGTCCCTTACACTTTCACCATGGCAGTATCAAACAGCAGACCCAATATAATTCACTTTCTAATGACGCCGTACAACTGACTTTTAGTCACACTTTCATTATCATTGTTCTTAACTCGTCATTTGTCCTTATTTTCATCATGTGATATGTATATAATGTATGAATTGTAAATTTATTTGGGTCTGTTTTATTGATTGTAAATTTGGGTCTGTTTTATTTTGGGTCTGTTTTATTGATTGTAAATTTGGGTCTGTTTTATTTTCTTCGCAACAAATCAGAGATAACTGAAAACTGAACTCAGCAATACTGTTCTCTCTCTCTCTCTCTCTCTCTCTCTCTCTCTCTCTCTCTCTCTCTCTCTCTCTCTCTCCATTTTTTCTTTTTTTTTTTCTTTTCATTTTTTTCTTTCTTTTGTCATTTATAAAATAACGATATAATTTCTCAGTCTCTGTCAGGAAAAAGACATAATAAAAAGGTGGACTGAATAACGCTCTGAACTGTACACCAAACAGAGCAAAGGAGACCCAAGTCAAGTTTGCTAATAGCACAGGCTTCATCAAATAATGATGACTTCCCACTATTCGTGAAGAATTTTTAGCACCAGTTCTGTTCATATTGCTTATAGCCTAGCCGACTACTAGAGCCATATCAGGGCTAATTTTTAGCACCAGTGAAATCGCCAAAATGTGGTAAGGCTGCAGACATTGACAACATCCTTACAGAACTTTAGAAACATGGCAGAGAGGGAGTAACTGATATCCTAACCACATGATCAGCAACGAGAATCTGGCACACGGGCAAATGGCCCCTTGCGGCCATGGGCCCAATCACTTATCATCACCCTTCCCTGGAAAGGAAATCTCAAACCCTGCTAGGACTACCATACTATTAGTTTGATCAACACGCCAGCAAAGTATACGTAATGCTTAGAATCATTCTGAATATATTACGGCTGCAAGCTGTACCATTAATGCTGAACTAAGAACAGACAGGAATCCGCAAAAGCATAAGTACCACAGATCTTTAACCCTTTGACTCCCGCACCCTATATACCAACCGCAAAAACTTAACCCTTTGACTCCCTCATCCTATAGGGTGAGGAAGTCAAAGGGTTAAGTTTTTGCTTTGCTAGCATGGTTGGCAATGCAGGATGCTGGTGGACAGGGTGCAGGAGTCGAAGGGTTAATTCGTGTTACCTTTGCGAGAAACACCTCCAAAACCAGAGTGATTTCTAGCACATCTTTATAGACTTCAAGAAGGCGTCTGACAGAGTCCAGCCAGAGGAAGTGTGGGCCATAATGAAGGAATTCAACATGGGGCAAAGCAATCAACACACCTATTATACTCCAGTGCAACCAGCGCAGTACTTACATAGGGTGCTATCCATACTTCGGCTGGAGTTCGTCTCCCAAACTTTTCAACACGTCCCTGGAATGCATCGTGACTGATGCAGTCAGCACTGGAGAGGAACCATCACGAACCTTCGTTTCGCAAATGATACTGATGGCCCAGCAGGCAATGAGCAAGAACTAGTTTAACTTGTTCAAAATCCAAAACAAGTGTGACTGCCCGCATTCAAGCAAACAGGGAACCAGAAAAACACCACAAAAAGATAAGAACGTGTATTTAATACAACAAGACAAAACAGGCACAAATTTTCGGCCAGCTGGCCTTTGTCAAGCGTAAGATCACAAACAAACCAACACCAGATACAAAAATTAGGAGAAAAAGACTGAAACTTCCCTGTTGCTCAGTCCAGTGTGAGAAAAGGAATGACGGAGCACCAAGTAAGTTTCAGTCTTTTTCTCCTAATTTTGTATCTGCTGTTTGTTTGTAATCTTACACTTGACAAAGGCCAGTTGGCCGAAAACTTGCGCCTGTCTTGTCTTGTTGTATTAAGTACACGTTCTTATTCTTTTTTTCGTATATTTTCCAGTGTTAAAAGACTAGACGAAAAATCGACAAGATATTGAATAGAAATCAGCGCTGAAAAAAACAAGTTGATGACCAGCCACAACACCACCGTCACTGATACATACTGTCCACGGACTGAAGCTAGGCACCGGTGAACAATTCATTTACCTGTGATCAAATTCCCAGCCATGGAAAACTAAAGTGTTGATTGCAGTCATATAACAGACCAAGTCTTCTTCACCTCGCTGACTAATATTACAACTTTTATCATTATCATCATCGTCGTCGTTGTCATCATCATCATCATCATCATCATCATCATCATCATCATTATCATCATCATCATGTGCCCTGCCGCATGGCGTTGGTGATCATGGCCCTCCATATGCATCTATCCCTTGTTGCCGCAAGCACATCTTCCATCCTCTCTGTCCCCAGCAAGTCTGTCCAATATTTTCTCCATGTGTCCATCTGGTGCTGTCTTTCCCTCCAGCTTTCCTGTCATGACCCGGTGTTCTAATTCCCCTTTCCTCATAAAATGGCCTATCAATGTTGCCTGTCTTTTCCTAATCTAACTTATCAATGATCTTCTTGAATCTGCCTCCATCAAGTCTGTCTCGTTTGTTTTCTTTGCTGTCCATGGAACTCTCAACATTTTTCTTAGAAACCACATTTCGGCCGCCTTAATCTTGTTCTGGCTTTGTCTGTTGACTGTCCACGCCTCACAACCGTATAACATTATCGGGTCTATATAACATTCAAGAACTCTCTTCCTGATGTTAACTGATAGGCATTTGTTGATAAGAATGCTTTTCATCTTCTTGAATGCTGTTTTGGCTTGGCCTATTTCTGATGTGCATCTGCCGTCTGGTGAGATGATTGTTCCCAGATATATAAACTTATCAACCTGTCTCAAAGTTGTGCCGTTTGCTGTTATTTTGCATGTTTTCACTGTAAAGTGAAAACAGATCTAATTCATTTACCTGTGATCAAAATCTTAACCGTGGAAAACTAAAGTGTTTACTGCAGTTATATAACGGACTAAGTCTTCTTCACCTCGTTGATTGTAATGTGACAACTTTGCTGATGAAAATCTGTAGTCTGGAGTTCACTCAAGACGGATTCAACACGGCACTCGGATAATTCCATATGCGTCTATCCAAATCTACAAGCAATTATTAGCATCATACTGTATAGAATTGTAACCGCAACAACACATACACACGCTCAATCGAGTGGCGTCTGCCTGGTAAGTCTGTAAAAGTTCCACTAACCAGCGACATAAGTAGCGGTGGGAGATATACAGCGGACAGGGTAGGAAGGAGTGGGGAAAGGGGTGCGGGGGGCGCAGGGAAGCATGACACGAAACAGGATGAATGATAGTCACGTTCTTACAGTGCAGTGATGTCACAACAAATGTAAACTCATCACTGAACCCTTTCACTCCCTCACCCTTTCCACCAGCTTCCCGCAAGAAGTGGATGGTAAGGGTGAAGAAGTGAGAAGGTTAACAAACAAACACGAGACGAGTTGGCTGCATCCTGCTACGTCACGGAACATACCGACCGGTCTGACAACAACAACAAAGCGTGTGACGTTGGAAAGTGAGTTTTCACCCTCCTGCCTCTCCACCACCCTCCCCCACCCCCACCACCCTCCCCCCCACCCCCATCCCCTTTCCGCCCTCCTCCAACTTTTTCCGTTCTCACGCTCTCTCCCTCCTCGCCTCACTCTTCCAATCCCAAACTAATGATTCAGTTTAAATGTTTTACTTTTCCAAACTCTAAACAAAACACTATTTCTTTATTGATTTAAAGTTTGGCATTTCAAGGTGCAACCACTTGCCTCGTAACACACACACACACACACACACACACACACACACACACACACACACACACACACACACACTTCTCTCTCTGTCTCTCTGACTCTGTATCTGTCTCTCTGTCTCTCTGTCTCTGTCTGTCTCTGCCTGTCTCTCTCTCTCTCTCTCTCTCTCTCCTCTCTCTCACACACACACACACACACACACATACACACACACACACACACACATATATTATATATATATATATATATATATATATATATATATATATATATACATATATATATATATATATATCACATACACACACACATTACTCTCACATTAGTACAAAACACAAACACATATCAAACATAACCTATCACTAAAAACGTTAGGTTTAAAATGTATACAACGTTATAGCACTTGGCAACCCATCCACTATTAAAATAAGGTCTTAAGACTTCTCATGGGTTAAAAAAAAAAAAAGTTGGTGGTAGCTTTTCGTAAAAACGTTTTGAACAAATTCTGGTTTCTGTATCTCTCGGATCTGGTTGACGCCAGAATATACTCTTAGAGAAGCAAGGAAAAAGATGGCAGAATGGTTCAGACGTTCGCCTACCAGTAACTAAACTCGAGGTTCCAAGGTTCGCTTCCCGATGGCCTCGACTGTTCTCTTCAGTTTGACCGGAAAATCGAACTGAACGTCCAGTCCTTCGGAAGGGGGCAGGCGCACACCACACACACACACACACACACACACACACACACACACACACACACACACACACACACACACAATACACACAGTGTGCAGAGAGCTGTACTTTACGCTTCCTTTACTACTACTACTACTAATAATGA
Organism: Monoplex corrugatus; assembly: GCA_030674185.1. Taxonomy (NCBI): domain Eukaryota; kingdom Metazoa; phylum Mollusca; class Gastropoda; order Littorinimorpha; family Ranellidae; genus Monoplex; species Monoplex corrugatus. The sequence goes on along the minus strand of CM060313.1, from coordinate 8,286,336 downwards.
TAATAATTGTAATAATAATAATAATAATAATAACAACAAATTTTACTCATATAGCGCAAACAGTCCACGTCAAAAGCATGCTCCTTGCATTTTATAGGAATAGAACAAACAATGGCCCCCGCCCGCGCGTACACACACACACACACACACACACACACACACACACACACACACGCACGCACGCACGCACACATATGCATACACATATGCATACGCACACACACACACATCATTGATTCTATACTCCATCTATGTGACCCTATCTTTTCAGAAGGCGACTATCCACTGGAACACATTGATGGCTTGACTGATGAAAATCAAAGCAGGAAACTGAACCATGTTCGCGGTCATTGAACAGGCCAAAGAAGTACACTTTCTTTAGTACAACAGTACTGATCACAGATCAATAAACATCTCGTCGTTAGTAGACTAGCACTGATCACAAGTATAGCTGAACCCAACACAGCACTAGGAAAACCATGGAAACAGACAAATAGCAAGTACTCCTGAACCGGACACGATGCCTGGTAAACCCAAATCACACGCACAATGACATGGCATGGCTAAACAGGTGACAACGGAATTATATTAATGTGTGTTTAGAGTCAGAGTCCTGACAGACAAAACAAATGTTTTCCGTGTCATTTGCATGGAATCTTGACGCACATTGTTCTCAGAGACAATCGATACGCGGATCGTTAACATGACATAAATAATGCCGATAGGTCGATCTTTTTGATGATCCTTCAGGGAAAAAATACATAATTCATCATGACGAAAAGAGAAATAAGGTGGTCAACTCATTCTAACAATCTTCCTTTTTGCATACGTAGATCTTGTCTCCTAACAGGAAATAATCCAGAGTTTGTACTTCTCAATGTTATTGTGACTTTTAAAAAAGGCATCAGAAGTACACACACACACACACACACACACACACACACACACACAGGCGCGCGCGCGCGCGCGCGCACGCACACGCACACGCACACACACACCATTAATTCTAGACACCTTCGATATGACCCTACCTTTTCAGAAGTGACTATCACTGGAACATACCGATGGCTTAACTGATGAAAATCAAAGCAGGAAATTGAACCATGTTCGCGGTCATTGAACAGGGCAAAGTGGTACACTTTCTTTAGTACAACAGTACTGATCACAGATCAATAAACATCTCGTCGGTAGTAGACTAGCACTGATCACAAGTATAGCTGAACCCAACACAGCACTAGGAAAACCATGGAAACAGACAAATAGCAAGTACTCCTGAACCGGACACGGTGCCTGGTAAACCCAAATCACACGCCCAATGACAAGGCATGGCTAAACAGGTGACAACGGTATTATATTAATGTGTGTTTAGAGCCAGAGTCCTGACAGACAAAACAAATGTTTTCCGTGTCATTTGCATGGAATCTTGACGCACATTGTTCTCAGAGACAATCGATACGCGGATCGTTAACATGACATGAATAATGCCGATAGGTCGATCTTTTTGATGATCCTTCAGGGAAAAAATACATAAATCATCATGACGAAAAGAGAAATAAGGTGGTCAACTCATTCTAACTATCTTCCTTTTTACATGTGAAGCTATGTCTCCTAACAGAAAAAATCCAGAATTTGTACTTCTCAATGTCATTGTGACTTTTAAAAAAGGCACCAGAAGTAAAACACTGACATGAAAAAGGATACTGGAAACTATCGTAACACAGTAAAAACAAAACGAAAAACAATAATATGTCATTGGTTACTTGAAAACACTATTATTTAAGACACCTTGCACAACCACACACCACATCACATCACACACACACCACAACAAACATCAACACAGAATAACCAGCACCAAACACAAGACACTTCACACACAACACACAACACACAAACACACACATCACACACACACACACATCGCAAACAAGCGTACTTAAAAAGGCATGGGAAAAAAAAAGGGTCGAGAGGTGGACAATATAAGCACACCAGGTGGGCAGGAAGAGAGAGAGAGAAGGAGGGAGGGAGAGGAGAGAGAGAGGGAAAAGAGAGACAAAACAAAGTTTCCGGTCATTTGCATGGAATCTTGACGCACATTGTTAAAGAGACAATCATAGCGGGATCGTTAAAGACATGAATAAGCGATAGTCGATCTTTTGATACTTCAGGAAAAATACATAATCACATGACGAAAAGAGAAATAAGGTGGTCAACTCATTCTAACTATTTCCTTTTTACATGTGAAGCTGATGTCTCTAACAGGAAAATCCAGAATTGTACTTCTCAATGTCTTGTGACTTTAAAAAGGCACCAGAAGTAATTCAGCTTGACATGGAGAAGGACTGGTAGACTATCGTAACAGTAAAACAAAACGAAAACATTATTGTCATTGGTTCTTGAAAAACTTTATAAGACACCTGCACACCCACACACACAAAACACACCACACCCACAAACAAAACACACACACCACAAACACAACACACACACAACACCACACACACACAAACCACACCTCGCAAAAAAGGTATTAAAAACAGGGAGAAAAAAAGGGTGGAGAGGTGGACAAATATAAACACACTCAGTGGCAAAGACGGAAGGGGGAGGAAGGAAGGAAGAAAAGAACACGGAGACACATCAGGCAGGCAGGCAGACGACACAAAAAGAAAGGGAACAGGGACGAAGACGGGTCGGGAAGACCTAGAGAGCAGGACAGACAACAAGAGAGAAGAGTGTCGCTGTAACGTGGCTCGACATGTCACCTATTAAATTTGCTTCCGCACTACCTAGCCTCGAGATCACAGATCTGAACGAATGTTTAGTTTACATTATGTTTCGCGTTGAAGGAACTATTATTATTCTAATGTAGGTGGAGGAGGAGCAGGAGAGAGAGAGAGAGAGGAAAGAGGGGAGGTGCGAGGATGAAGCAGCCAACCGTCTTATAATTATATGACTGTCGTCTACACTTGAGGAGAAAGGGGTTTAGGATAAAACTTCCATTGTTTGTTTGGCGATTGGTTGGTTGGTTGGTTGGTTGGTTGGTTGTTGGTTGGTTGGTTGGCTGGTTGGTTGGCTGGTTGGCTGGTAAGTAGGTTGGTTGGTTTACATTTTCAAACAATCAGTGCTTAAAAAGTCATGGTCAATCTGAAAGCAAGCGCCCTTTTCCACTTCTTCTTTTGACTCCCCTTCTAAATGAATATGGCCGTTTTTTTCGTTTGTTTGTTTGTTCATTTGTTTGGTTGGTTGGTTGGTTGGTTGGTTGGTAGTTGGTTGGTAGTTGGTTGTGGTTGGCTGGTTGGGTTGGTGATTGGATTGGGTTGGTTGGGTTGGGTTGGGTTGGGTTGGGTAGGTTTGGTTTGGTTTGGATTCGTTTGATTTGCTTTGGGTTTTTGTTTGTGTTTGTTTGTTTGTTTTTGTTGTTGTTTTTTGTTGTTGTTGTTTTGTTCTTTTCTTTCTTTCTTTTCTTTTCTTTTCTTTTTCAGTTCCTACCGTTTGCCACGGAGCTTGATGGTCAGAGAAGCTGCAGCTTTTCTACGGCATCCCCTTGTGCGACAAAACGGACGGAAGTGTTTTCCCATAGCTAAGGGTAGACCCTACTGAGGCGCAGGGTCCGGCGCTGCATCACCCTGAAAGCATTTCAATTGCCGGCTGATTCCCGTCTGTTGTAGGTAGCCTTTCCCAGGAAGTACTATCTTAATGAAAAGGTTATAAGGCCTATTGGAGTAGCTTGTCATGTCTTAGAACACAAAAATGAGCACGTTATTTGGCAAAACTTTCATCGGTGTAATAAATCTGCGAGGCTTAATTCTCCTATGTTGGAGTTTGTTGTTGTTGTTTTTTTAAATCCATAATATCGCTCTGTGTGATAAATTCTAATTCTTTCACGTTTAGAAATCCAAAACAAGTGTGACTGCCCGCGTTCAAGCAAATAGGAACCAGAAGAAAAAAAAAACGAAAATAGAATAAGAACGCGTATTTAATACAACCAGATAAGACAGGCGCACATTTCGGCCTTCTGGCCTTTGTCAAGCGTAAACGTAGGATGACAAACGAACACACACCAAATACCAAAATTAGGAGAAAAAGACTAAAACTTCTCTGCTGCTTCGGTCTGTGGGAGAAAACCTTACGTCGTTTGTTGTCTTTCCTGTGCATATACTCTCTCTCTCTCTCTCTCTCTCTCCTCTCTCTCTCTCTCTCTCTCTCTCTCTCTCTCTCTCTCTCTCTCTGCAAATATATATGTATATATATACACACACACACGCGCGCGCACACACACACACACACACACACACATATATATATATATGTAGAGAGAGAGAGATACATATATAGTTATACATATATAGATATATACACACATATGTGTATAGATACATATATATATACATCATATATATACATATATATATATATATATATATATATATATATGTATATATATAGATGTAGATATAGATATAGATACATATGCAGTTATGTATTTACGTACATGTAAATATATACATATACATACATATATATATACACGCACAATATATCAGCAACAACAATTCCATACAAGTCATTAGGTAGATATACTATCGCAAAAATAATAATATTAGACAACTTTGTACGCTAGAGAATATGAAACGTTCTGAATGTTTCATGGTTCTGTCAGTATGTGACCATAACAATCAGTTTGCAACATATGTGTATATATTCTTCCATTTTATTTCATGCAACATTTGTTAATGCTGTAATGATTCTGGTGATGTCATTGATTCATGAACCCCGTTCTCCTCCCTATTCAAGACCATGCCAGCGCGTAGGATTTTGCGCAGGCTCAAGGCGTCTGCCAGACAGATAACTGCTGGGAAAGTTTGGTAGAGGGCAAATGCAATTGTTCGAGAGGAATGAATCCCTCCAAGCAAACTGTAAAACTCCTACGCTGTTTTATGCTGTCACTCAAGTTATGAGCTGGGGCAAGGCATGATCATACAATTGTTAATTAGTATGTGGGTAGTCATTATCGTCCTGACGACTGGAATGAGTCCAAGAGTTCTTCGACACTTTGTGTGTGTGTGTGTGTGTGTGTGTGCTGCTGTGTGTGTGTGTGTGTGTGTGTGTGTGTGTGTGTGTGTGTGTGTGTGTGTGTGTGTGTGTGTGTGTGTGCGTGTGTGTGTGTGTGTGTGTGACTGTGTGTGTGTGTATAGTAAGATACAGAAGACAGAGTTAATAGCGATATTTGTCTCTGTGTGTGTGTGTGTGTGTGTTTGTTCGTTGATTGTGTGTGTGTGTGTGTGTGTGTGTGTGTGTGTGTGTGTGTGTGTGTGTGTATGTGTGTGTGTGTGTTTGAGCGTGTGTGTGTTTGTGTGTGTGTGTGTGTGTGTGTGTGTGTGTGTGTTTGAGTGTGTGTGTGTTTGTGTGTGGGTGTATGTGGGTGTATGTGCGTGTATGTGTGTTTATGTGTGTGTTTGTTTGCACGCGTGTGTAAGTACGAGCTTGTGCATGCCTACGTGCGTACGTGTGTGTGTGTACGTGTGTGTGTATGTGTGTGTGTCGGTCTTTCTATCAGTGTGCGTGCGGTAAGAGACAACAGACATAGGGCAAGAAGAGAAGTGCATCTGTGTGTCTGTGAGTGTACGTGCGTGTGCATGTGTGTGTGAATGAATGAGAGAGATAGAGTGTGATTGTGTGTGTGTGTGTGTGTGTGTGTGTGTGTGTGTGTGTGTGTGTGTGTGTGTGTGTGTGTGTGTGTGTGTGTGTGTGTGTGTGTGTGTGTAAACTGGAACACACAACATCTAACAAGAACACTTCAGACTGTTATTTCCAGACTTCCAGTCAGCAATACAGAACGGAACACTGAGTTTCTGGATATACATATATCGTGTATGGGACAACATCCACAAAGAACTGTTTTCAAATTGGCCTGGCCGTTTGATGCTATCAAAATGTCGGTCACAGATTGAACTGGATTCACTTGGATTGAATCGATATTTTTTTGGTATATCAAAGCACTTCACTCAAATCTGCCAGTTTTTCTTATCAGGAACATCCCTGATCCTGCATAAAACCCTGCACAAAAGTCTTGGAACAGGCAATACATGTGGCCTATATATTCTGTCAACTGCAAACTTACCTTTTGCTGACTCTACACTTCATCAGTACCACTGAACTGACCATTCAAGGCGTGACCATTCCCCGTGGGGATGCCGGGAGCTCTTTCGGTATAAACAGTATCAACACTTTCTGGAAATTCTGTGCTAAAAATTTCCTCTTTTCTATCACTCTCTTTGTTTCTGCCTTGTTCCTTTGCTATCTGTCATTTCTTTCTATCATTTTCAGCCTTGCTGGTCCATTTATCCTTATGTGTTCGATAAAGTCTTACGTACTTTTTCTTAGGATTGATAATTGGGTACATGTATTAAGTGCATTATTGGCTCTAGGGAGGTGAGACTATCCGAAAGCAATTTTAGGTAATTTAGGCCCGTTTTTATATATGTTTTGGTGTCCTTAGGTATGCTTAAATTTGTATTCAGGTGTGTTTTTTTCAAATCCCGTGAGCGATAACTTGGACAGAGTGGTCAACGCCGGGGCCATGTCCTTAGATTATGTGCGCGAATGTATTGATATGTGTACCTAAGGACTCCAAAACATAAGCTACGCACAAAAAGTTAAGGATCACTATGAGAAAACAGGTGCGTAATAAACTCAGTTCGCTACTGTTATTTATTTCTCAGTCCAGCCAAATTGTTATGAATTCTTGTTCAGCTGTAAGTGGGCGATGTTGTGTTAGTGCGAAAATTGCACGGGATTCTCTACTACTGAGCTTGGCCGCAAACGGAAAAGCGGAAACTTGTGAAAAAGGACCTTGTTTTGGACCGTTCTGCCTGAACACATTGCACAAGCCAGATGGAAAAACCATTATGCACGTGCAAGCACTGCTGTTTATGTGTGAGATGCTGTCTCTTGCTTGGCTTTATAAGAAGACATTCCACCAGTAGTAGGCCTGATCTGACAATGCCTCCACGACGAAAATTGAGCGAGTTTGAGAGGGGACGAGCTGTTGCATGGTTCCAAGATGGTGTTCCCAAGCGAGAAGTGGCCAGGCGACTTCAGGTGTCCATCTCGGTCATTGTCAGACTGATTCAACGCTTCACAGCCACTGGGAGGGTCCATGAAAGACGCAGATCTGGTCGACCGAAGAAGACAAACCCACATGAAGATCGTCTCATTGAACGACAAGCCCTGCAGACAAGAACAGCCTCTTCCAGCATCATTCGAAGGCAGCTGAGGGTGGCTATTAACATCAACATCAGCCAGCAGACCATACGGAACCGCCTTCATGGGTTTAACCTCCGTTCTCGTCGCCCAGCTGTACGGCCACGCTTAACTTCAGCCCATAGGGCAGCACGCCGCGCCTTCTGCAGACGTCACGTGAGGTGGACACGTCAGCAATGGTCCCAGGTCCTGTTCAGTGATGAATCACGCTTCACCATGAACCACAACGACGGCCGACTGAGGGTCTGGAGGCGCCCAGGGCAACGCTTTATTGACACCACTGTCCAAGAAAAGGTGGCCTTTGGTGGAGGTTCTGTAATGGTCTGGGGGGCCTTCAGCCTTCACCACAGAACACCCTTGTATCATGTACAGGGTAACCTGACTGGACTCTGATACCGGGATGAGATCCTTCGACCGCTGGCTGTGCCTACACTGCAGCAGATTGGACCGACGGCTGTCTACCAGGATGACAACGCTCGCCCCCACAGGGCAAGGGTGGTCAACGACTTCCTGCAGCAGTCTGGAGTCAACAGAATGGAGTGGCCAGCATGCAGTCCCGATCTCAACCCGATTGAGAACCTCTGGGATGAGCTGGATCGCAAAGTGAGGAGCAACCACCCCCCTCCCAGGGATGCCCAACACCTCTACCAGATGCTGCAGGCTGAGTGGCAGGCGCTTCCACAGAGGATTTTCACCAACCTGGTCAACTCGATGAGGACTCGCTGCGTCGAGTGCCAGAACAGCCATGGCGGTTACACGCATTACTGAACTTTTGGGAGCATCAGAATGCCCTATCTTGTGATTTCAATGACTTTGGGAAATCAAATTCGATACGTACCCACATTTTGATCAAATGTACACACCAAACGATTGCTCGAAATTGAAGGCAATTGTGCATCGTTATCACTAAAGCATGGAATTAAATGTTTGCCAAACTTCAGCGCATTGGCTTTCTTATTTTGAAAGTTATGAATTTTTGTGCAAGTGATCCTTAACTTTTTGTGCGTAGCTTATATAAAAACGGGCACAAATTACCTAAAATTGCTTCCGCATATCTCACCTCCCTAGAGCCCAAAATGCACTTAATACATGTACCCAATTATCAATCCTAAGAAAAAGTACGTAAGACTTTATCGAACACATACAGGTGAATGGAACAACAAGGCAGAAAATGATAACGAAGAAATGAAAGAAAGCAAAGGAACAAGCAGAAACAGAGACAGTGACAGAAAAGAGGAAATTTCTAGCACATAATTTCCAGAAGGAGAGGACACTATTTGTACTGAAAAGCCCCTGACATCCCCACGGGGGAAGACCACTGAGGTGGTTTAGAACACAGGACCAAAAACAAACAAAGAACAGTTTAGACCATGCGAACAAAAACAAAGAAAGAAATAAAGAAGGAACACTTGCACCATCACTGGACAACTGACATACGTCTCAGGTTCGGACTGAATTCGAAATATCACGTCTCCAGCAGCTGTGCCGAGTGAGCATAACAGCTCATAAAGGTTTGACAAAGGCGATGATTCATCGGTAAACTTAAATAGACTTTGAGCTAGCTCGGGGTCACAAAGATCATGCATACATGTAAGTAGGCAATGACTGGTCATTTTTACATAGTAGGTGATATTTCCTCTTGACTTCTTTCCAGCGCATGAGGACCTTCTTACCTGTCTGTTCAAGTGAATGGCCAATTTATGACCAGTACTTTCTTATGGACCATCTTATCTGTCTGGTCGAGTGAATGGCCAATTTATGACCAATATTTTCATATGGACCATCTTATCTGTCTGGTCAAGTGAATGACCAATTTCAAACAGCACTGTCTTCTTGTGATGGGAATGTGTGAGGGGTGAATGGAGTTTGGGTTTCTTCAAGAGCGATACACCGCACTCGGACAATTCCGTAGGTATTCCATCCAAATCTGCCGGTAACTACTAGCAGACTCCTTCAGTCTACGCAAAACCCTACGTGCTGGAAGGGGATTTGATTGATTTGGTTCAGTTTTGCCTCAAGACCAACCAACCTCAGGTGATATGATCGATGAGGATAACCATCAGGGGGAAGGGGGACTTATCTAATCCTGTACCTACTCCACCAGGGCCACAATTACTTATGTTAAGATGATACTATATAGAAATTATTATCGTGTTGTCTCAAAATTAAGCAGCCATGGTTTTCAAGCTCAAAAAACGGTCACAACAATTAAATAAAGCAGTTTATCCATTGAGTAAATGTTGGCATGAATTGGTGTACCGTAGTTCCAATAATGATGGCGGATCCTCCTGTCGATCGGACAGATAAATTGGCAAAAATGGCAATAAAAATGTAGTGCTTTGTGTTTGCAATTTTTCTTCACAATGATAAATATTTCAGCTTTGAACGTAGAAAAACACTTTCTACACTTAAAAAAAAAAAAAAAAATGTTAAAAAAATTTCTTTTAATTATGTTAAGATGGGCAGTAAGAAGGCCCGTTTTAATGTAGCACAATGTACTGTTTGAACTCGCAACCACTAGCATGTGAACGTCAGGGAGGGAAAGGGATGGGGGGGGGGGGGGGGGAGACTGACGGGAACTATGAAACACTAAGCTGACACCGTCAGAATGCTCGGAGCATTAAATTAACACACTGGCAAACACGCCAGTTTTGTTGTTGTTGTTGTTGTTTATTTGTTTGTTTTGTTTTGTTTTGTTCTGTTTTGTTTTGTTTTTTGGTTGTTTTTTGTTTTGTTTTGTTTTTGTTTTTGTTTTCTGTTGTTTTTGTTTTTTGTTTGTTTGTTTGTTTGTTTGTTTGTTTTGTTTGGTAGGCTGGGATGAAACTGAGACGATGCACCAAACATTGTCTAACCCATACCTTTCCGACCGAAATCAATTTGTATGATGCCTGAACACAATGCTAACACTGGAAGCACTTATGAAGGAAGAATTAGGCCCAAGGAACGGCTGCCGTCATCAGAAAGTCACTCTACAGTCACCACTCAAGCCTTTCAAACCCTACCACACCATGCTGATCATAAAGTGGGTATTACCTTGAGCAGACAGGTAAGATGATGCTCAAGAGCTACAGAAAATATGGCAATCGGTCAGCGTGGCAAGGTGATTAGAGCAATGGATTACTGACTGCGAGAACGCGGGTTCGAACATCAATGACTGTGGGTGGGGGTTTTTTTTCAGCCTAGTGATTATAGATTTTTCAGCCTAGTGATTGTGGGGTTTTCAGCCTAGTGATTGTGGGGTTTTCAGCCTAGTGATTGTGGGGTTTTCAGCCTAGTGATTGTGGATTTTTCAGTCCAGTGATTGTGGATTTTTCAGTTTAGTGATTGTGGATTTTTCAGTCTAGTGATTGTGGATTTTTCAGTCTAGTGATCATGTTTTTCAGCCTAGTGATCATGTTTTTCAGCCTAGTGATTGTGTGTTTCTTTTCAGTCTAGTGATTATGGGGTTTTTTAGCCTAGTGACTGGGTTTTTTCAGCCTAGTGATTGCGCGATTTTTAGCCTAGTGATTGTTTTTCAGCCTAGTGATTGTAGTTTTTTTCAGCCTATGATTGTGTTGGGGTTTTTTTTCGCCTATGATTGTGGGATTTTTCAGTCTAGTGATTGTGGGACTTTTCAACCTCAACCAGCTCTCATTCAGAGTTCAGCGTGCTATGGGCTCGTTGGGAAGACTGGGACCATATCGTCGAGCTTCGTCCACTTTATGGACGCGTATGTAAGGGTGTTGCTCAAATTTCCTGACCAACGACTCAGATGCCCGTATCTCTCAGGCCTGGTTGCTATCGGAATATGTTATGAAAGTAGACGCAGAGTACAACCCTGCCACGCATTCCCGATCCACAGTGGAACTCCATAGCATCATCACCATCATCCCCATTTCCATGTTCATAGCACTGTGAAAATTTGTCCCAAATTCTGAGGCCTTTCATGCTCTGCTCTCATGGTGATTACCGTTTAATGCGTTGGTAAGCCGAAATGAGGGCGTAAGAGTAGCGAGACAAGAGGGGGCACAGAAAGTGATGTAAAAAAATCGAACTGGAGAATCTTTTCACTGTGAAACAGAGCAGTGTCACTTGATACAAACTGATATGTTCTTTATCGTAAACTGAAATCCATGAATGTCTTTCAAAACATGGCTTGATCCAGACTTTACAACTGAATTTCATACAACGGTTATTTGTGATACAGTGCCCACACAAGCTAAGTGTATAATCATAAGGAATTGGTAAAAGCAAAATCAGGATACGGGATGGTCGTCTTCTTCTTCTTCTTCTCCTTCTCCTCCTCCTTCTTCTTCTTCTTCTTCTCCTTCTTCTCCTTCTTCTTCTTCTTTTCTTTTTCTTTTTCTTTTTTCTTTTTCTTTTCTTCTTCTTCTTCTCTCTCTCTCTCTCTCTCTCTCTCCTCTCTCTCTCTCTCTCTCTCTCTCTCTCTCTCTCTCTCTCTCTCTCTCTCCTCTCTCTCTCTCTCTCATTCTCTCGTCTCACATGTAGCCTATTTCTTTGACTGAAAGTGTAATGATTTTGTTGTTAGAGTATCTACGTTATCTAAGGTATAATGTATGTGTAGTGTGATGTAGACCCTCTTTGGGCGAGGATTGGATGTAAAAAAGCATACATTTTGCTTATTTCATACCCTCAAAAACAAAATTTGTTCTCTCTCTCTCTCTCCCTTCCCTCCCTCTCCCCCCCTCTCTCTTTCTCTGTTTATTGTTGTTGTTACCACATAAAAACCCTATGCACTGACAAGATCTTGAAATTGGGATGGAATGGGGACCTCTAAACCACTGACGCCACCAGAATGACAGGAGATTAAGATTGGCAGTGAACACACCACCGTATATTTGCGAGGTGGGATATGTCCAGACACAAATGCTCAAGTCCACAGCTCTATCAAAAGAGCCAACCAACATGTGTGGCAGTTTTGACAATACTTGTACATATAGTAAATGTAGGTACGTATTCACAGCCCCAAGACAAGAAAAGTTGGGGTTTCTACTTTTCAGTAGTAAAAACAAAGTAATTAACAGTAACGAGCAGACCTTTTACTCGATAGAGTTAACTATCTGGTTTGAAACACAAACGAAACAGAAACCCAAAGGAACACAACATAAAATACATAAAATAAAATAGAAAGTTGGGGGTTAGGGAGCAAGCCTAAGCGACCCTCCAAAAGAGCTCTGTCAAGAACACCATAATACCATCAGGGCCGAAAATTCCTACAATGCTTTGGGCTGATGGGAAATTCGAATCAAAGACTGACTATGATATTAACATTACGCCATCAGAAAAGGAAGAAATAATCTCAACCATCGCATCGCTCAAAAACAGAAAGGCACAGGTCAGGACAACTTCACTGCCCAATTATTCAAGACAGACCCAAAGCTAGAACTCAGAATGCTTCAACCACTCTTTACATGGAAGAGGCGGAAATACTAAACGCTAGGACAAAAGGCACTGTTGTAAAAATAGTGGATAAAAAGGTGTCCTGTGTAACTAAAATAACCAGCGCAGAATCACCTTTTCTCAATTCCAAACAAAATCTCTGCAAAAACCACCATTCAACGAATCTCAGATGAAGTAGACAATTAAGGAAAGAACAAGCAGGTTTCCGGAAAGAAAGAGGAAGTACAGAGCGCATATACATCCTCCCAAGCATCGACGAACCACACAGAATGGGAGAAACATCTCCACCTAAATTCTGTGGACTTTGAGAAAGCTTTTGACAACGTACACAGGGATAATCTATGGCATGTCCTCCGAGCTGCAGTTTTACAAGCACCTTGCAAACCATCCAACTAAGTCTGGCGAGATCGAGTGGAGAATTTATGATCTGCGTCATATTTACGAGCACAGCCTATTCTTGGGGAGAAGAGGCCTTTGCACTGACATGATGGTATGATGACCCCTGTCTTTGGCTGTTTGGTTGTGTGGTTGTGTGGTTGTGTGGTTGTGTGGTTGTGTGGTTGGTTGGTTTGCTTTTTTTTTTCTTTATCTGAGCCATCTTCTGTACCAGTCCTATTTCATGCATTACTCTCATGCCGCTAAATGTCACAAAAACGAAGTCATTAATATATATATTTGTTATCGATTTTAAGGAACAAGAAGCATATCAGACAGAATTGTGCCAGATCCACAGCTGTAAACGTGAATAAACACCACACCCTAGTCACTGTTTAGGAAGGTAAAGCAGCGATAAAGAAGAGTCAGATTCAACTTCAAAAAGTTAGTAGCCTAAGATTCATGAGGTCTCTACCATCTCGTTATCTCATGACCTCATTACCCAACGGTCGACTCTGACTGATAGTTGTTAGTGAGCAAAAGATGGAGATTTTTCCCCCATATTCCCAGATCTACGACCTATGTACAGACTTGCTAGCGCCTGAACCCTTTTGTGTCCATATGCACGCAGAATACCTCATACACACGTTAATGATCCTGTAGACCATATCAGTGTTTGATGGCGTGTGTAAACACGTAATACCTAGCATGCACACAGGAAAGTAAAAAGATCGAGATACAGACAGAGAAAACAGACAGACAGAGAAAACAGAGAGAGAGAGAGAGACTGAGAGAGAGAGAAAGAGAGAGAGAGAGAGAGAGAGAGAGAGAGAGAGAGAGAGAGAGAGAGAGAGAGACGCAGAGTGCAAGTGAGAGCAAAACTGATGCATGAACCATCCTTAACTATCTGATACAGAATTTTAAGAAGTAATAAAACGTCATGTAACGTTTTCTAATAAAAGAAGCACAACCACAAAAAACAAAAACAAAAAAACGGAGCATGTTTGTCTACATGGTGGGGTACATACTGTGCAGCCAGGTGATAAAGAATATGAATGATGTGGTAGTATGGGGTGAGTCATAATACAGGAGGAATCAAAGTTCATTAGCATCAACAACTCAGTCCACAGGCCTACTGAAGCCTAGTTGATGATTCTCTACTTTTCTTTGTGATGATGTTACAGTGGTACCAGTACGATCTGCCTTGACCATAATTTAACAATAAAATTGCAGCTTCTTCAAATACTATTAACCACACGTTTACGTAAAAATCTGATTTCACATATATGCTGGTCACTTTTTGTCATATCCAAACTACAAGATCGTAAACTGGTGTAGACTCCACATCATCTCCAAGCCTGTTCTTACCAAAAGTGTCTTTCATCCAATATGCACAGCTTTTTACTCAGGTAAGAACAAAGAAATTAAGACAAATGGGAGAGTTGAGACGCATGATAAAATCTTAGCACGTGGCTGAACAGACTAACTCTATAATGAGACATAATGTCGGTACATGTTTAGTACATGTGTACCATACAACACAATATCACTACATATTCAATACATGTGTACTATACAACACAATATCACTACATATTCAATACATGTGTACTATACAACACAATATCACTACATATTCAATACATGTGTACCATACAATACAATACCACTTATACAATACAATATCACTACATATTCAATATTTGTGTACTATACAATAACACTACACATTCAATACATGTGTACCATACAACACAATACCACTACATATTCAATACACGTGTACCATACAACACAATACCACTACATACTTTGTTATCGATTTTAAGGAACAAGAAGCATATCAGACAGAATTGTGCCAAATACAACCGGAATACATTTTACAAATACAACCAGAGTACATTTTACAAATACAACCGGAATAACATTTTACAAATACAACCGGAATACATTTTACAAATACAACCGGAATACATTTTAAAAATACAACCGGAATACATTTTACAAATACAACCGGAATAACATTTTACAAATACAACCAGAATAACATTTTACAAATACAACCAGAGTACATTTTACAAATACAACCGAATATTACAAATACAACCGAGTACATTTTACAAATACAACCGGAATATTTACAAATACAACCAGAGTACATTTTACAAATACAACCGGAATACATTTTACAAATACAACCGGAATACATTTTATAAATACAACCGGAATAACATTTTACAAATACAACCAGAGTACATTTTACAAATACAACCGGAATACATTTTACAAATACAACCGGAATAACATTTTATAAATACAAAGTCAAGACTAATGACTGATCTGCATCCTCTCACACACAACAATATGCACGAACGTAAAAGCGTAGTTCAATCTGCATGTGCATGTGGGAATTCAAACCCACGCACGCGGGAGAGGATCCATTTTCTACTGCTAGTATTGTGTTTTCCGCTGGAACTCACAGACTGGGTGACCTGCCAATATCAATTAACCAGGAGCCGATTCTAAGCTGCGGCGTTCTGCAAACCATATTCTTTGAAGTGTCTGTGTGTTAGTTCATTCGTTATTTCTTTTAACCTCTATTCACATATGTGTCTGTGTGTATGCATGCGTGTGTGTGTGTGTGCGTGCATGCGTGCGCACGCGCGTGTGGCGTGTATGAGCCGCGTGATTATCTTTCTTTTAGTGAGTGTAAGTTTTGTTGTGTTCTTCTTCTTGTTGTTGGTTAGACTTATTTTGACACAGGCTGTCTTTTTTTTTTTTTTTTCTTTTTTTGTTGTTGTTTTTGGGGGGAGGATGTTTTGGTTTTGTTTCTTGTTTTTGTTGTATTGTATTTGTTTTTTGTATTACTTTGTTTTTGTTTTGTTTTTTGATACAGTCGAGAACTAGAGATTTGATACCTTCAGTTCTCACATTGGACACAGCAGCAGGGAAGTTTCAGTCTTTTTCTCAAAATTTTTGTATCTGGTGTTTGTTTGTTTGTACTCTTACGCTTGACAAAGGCCAGTTGGCCGAAAATTTGCGCCTGTCTTGTCTTGTTGTATTAAATACCCGTTCGTATTCTTCTTTCGTGTTTTTTCTGGTTCCTGTTAACTTCAGTTCAGTCAAGTCCAACATCGAACACTGGCCTGTTCGCTGCCCATCTTCATGATTTTTGTTTTGTGATGACTCCAACCATTTAAATAAGCATACATGATACGACACACATGTTTGTTAAAATCTCACCTGTGTTTCACAGTACTGGCAAATTCTGTACAAGAACGCAACGTTTTAAGACAAAATCAAAGTTAATGTCTTTTATTTTCAATATATCTCTTTTAGTAACGTCTATAAGACGACAGAGATTCAAGTCTGTATTTTTTTCCCAAGTCGGGTCATGTTAAAACTGATTTGCGTGTGTGTGTGTGTGTGTGTGTGTGTGTGTGTGTGTGTGTGTGTGTGTGTGTGTGTGTGTGTGTGTGTGTGTGTGTGTGTGTGCGTGCGTGTGTGTGTACGTACGTGTGTGCGTGTGTGTGTGTGTGTGTGTGTGTGTGTGTGTGTGTGGGTGTGTGTGTGTGTGTGTGTGTGTGGTGTGTGCGTGTGTCTTGTGCGTGTGAGTATGCATGAAAGATTTAATGTTTTCCCTTTATGCATTCTTTATGACAACGGGTACATATATTACTTACGATTTTATATTTTTGTCTGTTGTTATTCGTGATATGAACTGACACGCTTATGGCTTTGATGACAGTGTACATTTTTGTCACGACTTAGATGTATTGATATCATGAAAAAAATGTAAGAAGGACCTGTAGCTATGTAAAGTGCAACAGGCATGCTTATGACATGGACAGTTTGCACTATGCAAATGAAATCATTTATCAGTAAAAAGGTTGATTAGAAAGAATTGAAGCAACAAGAGAGAGAGAGAGACAGAGAGTGAGTGAGAGAGAGACAGAGACAAAGAGAGAGAGTGAGAGAGAGATGAAGAGAGAATGAAAGAGAGTGGTGAGCGAGTGAGAGTGAAAGAGAGAGTGAGTGATAGAGAGAGAGAGTGAAAGAGAGAGAGAGAGAAAGACAGAGAGACCGATGAGAGAGAGAGAAAGAGAGAGAAGAGAAGAGAGAGAGAGAGAGAGAACAATTCAAAACAAGATAACAGCTCACGTTTGATAGTAAAAAAAAAAGTAGGTATGAGATTTGGCACTGGTGAAATATATAAAACAATACCACACGCTGTAGGAGGATGGGGTCAGAAGCTTAAAGTCGTCCAATACACTCTGAGATCGTGAGAGAGTGAAGTGGTAGCGGCCTGAACTTTTCTCTGAGTCAGCATTTTGAGAGCGATTGCCATCGCCGCTCCCTCGACGCTATACTTACCCAACCTGAGCAAGGTGGGTCCCCATTCAGAGACTGGTGAACTGGAGTTTGCACGTGCAGTGATTATCTTGAGCTAGTCATAAACCCGTGCACACATTCTTCTTTTGTTCACCGTCTTAAACGCAAGCCACACCTGACAATGAATGTGGCCGGTTTTTGTTTGTTTGTTTGTTTGTTTGTTTGTTTTTTGTTTGTTTTTGTTTACTTGTTTCTTGTTTTGTTGTTGTTTATGTTGTTCTTGTTGTTGTCTTCAGTTCCTACCGGCTGCCTTGGAGCTTTGAGATAGCCTTTCGCAAACCTCTCAGACTGAAACACAGGAGCTGGAACTCGGCATCAACCAGATCTCTACATCTAGTCAACTGTTTTACTTAAATCTCAACTGCACAGTTCAGTTCCCTTAGTGCCAGAAAGCGCCGCCCAATAAACTTACAGCCGAACAGAAGGGATGTGAGTGCGAAATGGTTTATGCCAGCCTCTTGTGAAGGGGTGTGAACATGAGCAAGATACATACATGTATACATACAAGATGAATCAGGTCATTGTCAAAAATGACCATTGCTAAGACAGACTGGACTTCGTTTATCGTGATGTTTAGTCTTTTTTTTAACAAAGAGTCATCATCATGTGCCCTGCCGCATGGTGTTGGCGATCATGGCCCTCCATCTGTTTCTATCCATTGTTGCCGCATGGCGTTGGCGATCATGGCCCTCCATATGCATCTATCCCTTGTTGCCGCAAGCACATCTTCCACCTTCTCTGTGCTCAGCCACCCTGCAAGACCGTCCAACATTTTCTCCCTTTGTCTACCTGGTATTCTCTTTCCCTCCAGCTTTCCTGTTGTGACCAGGTGCTCTAATTCCCCTTTCCTCATAAAATGGGCTATAAATGTTGCCTGTCTTTTCCTAATCTTCCTTATGAATGATCTTCTTGTGTCTGCCTCCATCAACACTATCTCGTTTGTTTTCTTTGCTGTCCATGGAACTCTCAACATTCTTCTTAGAAACCACATTTCGGATGCTTCAATTATGTTCTGGCTTTGCGTGTTGCGTGTTTACAAATAGTGCCATAAATCATTAACAGTATTACACAAAGTTGTTGTCCCATCTGGTCTCAATGATGTTGCACTATGTTGCTGCCACGCCATGCTGAAGCTATCTTTAAAATCCATCGTCGAGGAGTACAAGGTGCCCCAAGGTCAGGTTTCTAAGCATGCTTAAGGATTCGGGAGATAAACTAGTGAGATCAGTCCAGCCCAAGCTGAAGACTGGCAGAAAAACGAAAAGTCCATTAGGTTGTGGACACTGCGCAAAGGAAAACCTCGAGATGAAAGAAATAAGGGAACTTACACAAACCAATAGGCAAGGACTAGGATCCACAAAAACGGAGGGTCAAAGGATAAGGGAAAAACAACAGAGACATGGTAACACAAGAGATTAAGAAAGATGAGGATACCAAAAGAATCTAGAAGGCAGTCCAGCAATGCCAACAGGGGCAATGGAGAATGTATGAAAGTGCACTCCAAAGAAATCTCAGCAGGAATGAGATGTAACATATGACCCCTCCTAGGATTAGTGTCGTCCTTAGATCTGTATGTGACCCACTGCCCTCGAATACAAATCTAGTGAAATGGGGGAAATCAGATAACCTTGTGTGACCCAGAGTAAACAAGCAGTGCAGCATGTCCTGACATAAGCAAAGTAGACCTAACACGAAGAAGGTTCACATGGCGGGAAAACCAAATGCTTAATGAGACAAGTGATCGGTACTACCAGCGGAAAAAAAACAATCACGCCACCAGACGTTCCTGCTTGCAAACATTTTCATGGCAGTAGACAGCAAACTGTGGTCTGAAAAACCTGTGGCATCCGGAGATAGAAGCAGAGTCTACGTACTTGATGGAGTGGATGACTGTGAGTGCACAGTAGGGTTAGATCTTCAACAATGGAAAAAGAAACACCCAACATTCATCAGCAAATGTGGCATGATAGCTGTTAAAGTACTCCACTCCCATTCGTCAAAACAACTGATTCTGATGGAACTCACCATGCCGAAACATATGCAGTCTACCCAGCACCTTGAGAAAATCCGGCTTCCAAGCCGGTCTTCGCCACAGAGGTTGGAGGTTGGTCGGTGGCTATATCTGCCTCTCATGAAATAGTTCTCGAGTTTTGGGAAAGACGGAACTAGAGCCCTAAAGACAATGGCAGAAGCCGCTGAAAAGAGTTTCACCTGGATATGGTCGAGGAGAAACATAAGTGAATTTCATATTGCTGAAAGCTTTACTATATGCAGCATACACCCGATAGGTTAAGTGGTTAAGATATCCATTACAAGTGTAACTTGGGCCTTGGGACGCTTGACCAATTGGATGTTCGGGTTCGAACCTAGTTGGAGGACTATTTTCTTAAAAATATAAATTCAAAAAGTGAGAGCAGAGATGCATCCAAGGTTGTGACATGGATGCGGCCCGGTCCCTTTACAGCGTAAGAAGTTAATTGTCAAAACACTCTCGATGGGGTAGGGGGGGACTCTTCCACTGATGACCTTGTGCCCCTCATTCTTAACAAATGAAATAAATATAATCTGAAAACACACAGAGGTTTCGCTGGAACTTAGAGGAATGTATCGTTGTGTGAGATAAGAAAGTACAGGACAGCGTAACACAAAATGAACCTCGTTCTCAATTCCTATTAATCACAAAGGTCCTGAACACAACAGATCTTTGTCAGTTTACGGTACAATATCTCGTGGAATGTACTGCTATGCCAAATATACTCCATCATACTCTTTCAACGTCTTCTTAATGTATGTGTTAAGATCTAACGACAAATATGGTTTGATAAAATCAACCAAATGTAAAGTTCTGTAAAAACAAATATTTCATTGGTCTTCATGTGTTCGTCGCACTTCTGTCAGTAACAGTCAATATGTGCAATTCATTGTTTGAAAACGTTCCAAAAATGTTCAAGATATTAAACACCTTGATTTTTCCATACAAAGTTAAAAACATACCTACACAATTTTTCTCAAACTGGCAATTCAAGTCATCTTGCCTTTTTCGTCCAAACAAAACAGCCCTTTATATATGATAGCCAATATTCTTCACCCGTGTAAATTTACTGCAGGGGCGAATACAACAAACGTGTGAAATCAGGTAAATCGTATATAGCCGACTTCAATCAATGTTCTGTAAAAATGGAATCTATCACTCGTCTGATGTGCTTGTCACGGCCCGGCTGGGTTTTTTTTCAACAGAGCCGTGGACTCAAGATAGTTATGATGTCTCGAGTTCAATCTCAGCTTCAGTTTCAGTTTCTCAAGATGACGTCTCCGCGCTCGGAATGAATTCCATATACGTCCCATGAGCTGGCCAGGTCCTGAGGTCCTACCTTGATAGTTCCATAACCCTGGTGTCGTAGGGGAGTGAGCTGGCAGAGACCTCAACTTTCCCCGTGGCCAGCTCCACGGGGGCGGCACCCATCCCCTCTCCCTCGCTTCAAATTCATATTCATATTCACATTTCTTTTACCACGACTTCAGAAAGGCAAGAAGGCTAATTGGTCTTCAAGAAACGGGACCTGGGAAATCAACCTATCTCTCCAATGTTTTTTACCAAGGCAGCCGGGCAATGTCCGCTCTTCACGAATTTCAACTGCCGTGGGATCTTTAGCGTGCGCAGCCAGAAGGCACACGGGTCCGACTTGTTTATCGTCCCTATCCGAAGGACTAGACGTTAAGTTCAATTTTCCGGTCAAAATGAGGAGAAAAGTCGAGGCCTCTACGGGGAGTGAACCCTGGAACCTCGAGTATTGCTTATTGGCCGGTTAATGCCTGCACCATTTTGCCAGTCTTCCCCCTTCTCAATCCCAGCCCGCAATATAGTATTAAAACGTGTTTGCTGCCAGACTTAGTTCTCAATTCATTCTGGTGGTGTCTTTTTCATAGGCCTCTCCTCCCCCCCCCCCCCCCCCCCCCCCCCCCCCCCCGCATTTCCCACTGACCTATCTCTACCCCCGTTCCCGTTTCAAGATCTTCACAGCGCATTTATGTTTTTCTACAAGTTCAAGGAATGTATCAGACAACTGCTGACACATTTGGGTGGAACAACTTAAACAGAATTGTTTCGAGTGCCACCCCCTTAAACGAACACAAAACTCTTCAGATATTTCCGTAAACGAAACCAGTGTACTGGATGAAGACAGACGACAATGACTTAATAAAAACATGACACGAAAAGTTCAAAAAGTCATCCCTGTTACGTGATAAGAAAAGATAGTGGCCACACCAATTGACCCTGTTTATATCCACAAAATAAAATTACATCTCCATGTAAACGGGCGACATGAAGATTAGACATTACTTGTGCGCTCACATAACTAAACTATAGCTAGAGACTCTTATGTTTTATGGTACATAATAAGCCTTTTCGTTTAAGCGCAACAAGCAGTACCTATGTGTTTATGTGTACATAATATGCCTCTTTGGTTTAATGCGTCAAATGCTAGCAGTACTCTTATGTCGTTTATGGTGTACATAATAAGCCTGTTTCGTGTTTAATGCGTCAAATCGCAGCAGTACTCTTATGGTATTTATGGCGTACATAAGCCTGTTTCGTGTTTAATACTCAAATCGCAGCAATAAGCCATTTGTCTGTTGTGTGTGTGTGAGTGTGAGTGTGTGTGTGTGTGTGTGTGTGTGTGTGTGTGTGTGTGTGTGTGTGTGTGTGTATGTGTGTGTGTGTGTGTGTGTGTGTGTGTGGTATGGTGGTGTGTGTGTGTGTGTGTGTGTGTGTGTGTGTGTGTGTCTGTCTGTCTGTCTGTCTGTCTGTCTGTCTGTCTGTCTGTCTGTCTGTCTGTGGGCCACGGGTTCCGCTTCCGCCGGTCCCTGGTCTGTTGAATAGCAAGTTGTTCTGGGCTGCTCAACTGTGATAGTTCCCTGTGTACACGTAATGTCGCAGTTGACAGCTCCCAGTGTACACTTAATGTCGCAGTTGATAGTTCCATGTGTACACTTAATGTCGCCAGTTGATAGTTCCCTGTGTACACGTAATGTCGCAGTTGATAGTTCCCTGTGTACACTTAATGTCGCCAGTTGATAGTTCCCTGTGTACACGTAATGTCGCCAGTTGATAGTTCCCTGTGTACACTTAATGTCGCCAGTTGATAGTTCCTTGTGTACACTTAATGTCGCCAGTTGATAGTTCCCTGTGTACACTTAATGTCGCCAGTTGATAGTTCCCTGTGTACACTTAATGTCGCCAGTTGATAGTTCCCTGTGTACACTTAATGTCGCCAGTTGATAGTTCCCTGTGTACACTTAATGTCGCCAGTTGATAGTTCCCTGTGTACACTTAATGTCGCCAGTTGATAGTTCCCTGTGTACACTTAATGTCGCCAGTTGATAGTTCCCTGTGTACACGTAATGTCGCAGTTGATAGTTCCCTGTGTACACTTAATGTCGCCAGTTGATAGTTCCCTGTGTACACTTAATGTCGCCAGTTGATAGTTCCCTGTGTACACTTAATGTCGCCAGTTGATAGTTCCCTGTGTACACTTAATGTCGCCAGTTGATAGTTCCCTGTGTACACTTAATGTCGCCAGTTAATATAGTTCCCTGTGTACACTTAATGTCGCCAGTTGATAGTTCCCTGTGTACACTTAATGTCGCCAGTTGATAGTTCCCTGTGTACACTTAATGTCGCCAGTTGATAGTTCCCTGTGTACACTTAATGTCGCCAGTTGATAGTTCCCTGTGTACACTTAATGTCGCCAGTTGATAGTTCCCTGTGTACACTTAATGTCGCCAGTTAATATAGTTCCCTGTGTACACTTAATGTCGCCAGTTGATAGTTCCCTGTGTACACTTAATGTCGCCAGTTGATAGTTCCCTGTGTACACTTAATGTCGCCAGTTGATAGTTCCCTGTGTACACTTAATGTCGCCAGTTGATAGTTCCCTGTGTACACTTAATGTCGCCAGTTGATAGTTCCCTGTGTACACTTAATGTCGCCAGTTGATAGTTCCCAGTGTATACTTAATGTCGCCATTTGATAGTTCCCTGTGTACACTTAATGTCGCCAGTTGATAGTTCCCTGTGTACACGTAATGTCGCCAGTTGATAGTTCCCTGTGTACACTTAATGTCGCCAGTTGATAGTTCCCTGTGTACACTTAATGTCGCCAGTTGATAGTTCCCAGTGTATACTTAATGTCGCCA
>CM060313.1:8180209-8257709 GCA_030674185.1 Monoplex corrugatus | reverse complement strand
GGGTTCTCACAGCAGGTCCACACAGAAAGGGGATTAGTGCAACAAAGTTAGCGCAACAGGATGCAATAAGTTCGTGTTTGCTCAGTAAGGATTCGCTGATAAGTAGCGATCAGTCTACTCGTAGTAGGGTCTGTCCTTAAGGATTCGTACAGTGAGGATTCCATCGACATGGATTCACTCTGTTGGGATTCTCGCATTAATAATTCGTGCGGTGTGGATTCGCGCGATACTGAGACCACCCTCGCGGGAACACAGGGCTGGTATGCTTCATGTCTGGTTATTAACAGTCACGACCCATGGAGAACCCCAGTACTGTGGTACAGAGCCCATTGTTACACTCTACTGGTAACCACAACACGGGCACGGAGAAGTCACGACCCATGGAGAACCCCAGTACTGTGGTACAGACGCCCATTGTTACACTCTACTGGTAACCACAACACGGGCACGAGAAACTCACAAAGGCAAAGAAAACAATCTATTCATGACGAGAGTACTGACGACTGGGGCTGGGTTGGGTTGGAGGGCGGGGGAGGGGTTTGGGTTGTTTTGGGGGCTCTGTGCTTTCTATTGTCGTATTTCTTGTCCATCACGCTACTGGCTAGGGCTAGCTGATCAAGGCAAGTGGTAAACAGGGATCCAACTCACCCATGCCCTCTGCTGCAAAACATGGAATACATGCAAATGACCGGAAGAATGGAAACAACAAGAACTAGTGATGCTTCAAAAACCAGGCGACGTACAAGAATGTGGAAACCACAGAACGATAGCACTGATAAGCGACACAAGTAAAGTAAACATAATTTTAAACAGACTCAAAGCAAAATTTAAAGCCGAGCACGCGGAAGAACAGGCAGGGGTTAGACCAGGAAGAGGAACCGGAGACATGCTTTGCACCTTACAGGTACTCATGGAAAAGATCATAGAGACTCGGGAGGAGGGGTACATCATCTTCACTGACTACAGCAAGGCCTTTGACAATGTCAACCAACAAAGACTGTTTGTACCCTTCAGACAATGGACTTTTCAAAAAGCTTCATTGTCCTCATAAAATCTCCCTACGAAGATCAGAACATACGGAACAGGTTATGAGGGATTCCAGCATGGAAGAATATGGCATAAAAGTGGGAGGCAGAAAATTCGCAAAGCTCGAGTACACTGACGACACAGCATCATGTATAATAAATGTCCTGAGTAAGATCGGGGAAGAAAAGAGCCTCAAACTGAAAGCCAAGAAAACCACATTTTTGCACACTGGTCCGAATAAAGCCAAATCTATCTACATAGGTCAAGATAAAGTGGAATATGTCCACCAGTTCAGATGACCATGATCGATCAAATCCAAAGATGATTGTTCCACGAACGGATGATATACCTCACAAATATCTGGAAAGACAAAACGATAACAGACACAAAATTAAAAATGAGAATAATGAGATGTGTGGTCTGGACCATCATAACATACGGAGCTGAAGGATGGACCATCAAAAAGAATAATATAAAGAAAACATATTCAACTGAAATGTGATTCTATAGACGTGTCTTAGGGGTGAGCTTGGAAAATAATAATAATAATAATTTAATAATTACAATATTTATATAGCGCAAAATCTTGATAAAATCAAATCTAAGCGCTGAACAGACACACACGCACGCACGCACACACATGCACGCACGCACGCACGCACGCACGCACACACACACACACACACACACACACACACACACACACACACACACACACATATGTACATGGCTATAAGTGGGGAGAAAGAATAAAAGCAATGGAAAATTATAGAAAGCATATTATATACAATTATATATTACAATGTGATTCATACAAGAGAAGTGACAACAGCATACTCGACGATCTGAAAACCCGGAAAGGTCTTCCTTACAAAGAAACTGACCTTCTTTGGACAGGTGTGCAGAAACAAAAAACATGCACTCTCACGAAAGATGTCATTCAGGGAAAGGTCGAGGGCAAAAGAGGAAGGAGAAGACCACGAACAGATTACCTAGGAAACGCCAAGGAGTGGACAGGTCGTAAGAGTCCAGAGATTTTCAACCTGTTTGAGGAAAGACAGATGTGGGGGACAGGGTGGGCAGCCAACATTCAAGGAGTGATGCAGTAGACTGAGAAAGAGACGTTACTAGTATATAGGACAACAAACGAAGATTCTCCACAAGTCTGTAGTTCAGATATGTATATATCAGTACACACACACACACACACACACACACACACACACACACACACACACACGCAACACACACACACACACACGCACGCACGCACGCACGCACGCAC
Source organism: Monoplex corrugatus (assembly GCA_030674185.1). NCBI lineage: Eukaryota > Metazoa > Mollusca > Gastropoda > Littorinimorpha > Ranellidae > Monoplex > Monoplex corrugatus. The sequence goes on along the minus strand of CM060313.1, from coordinate 8,255,398 downwards.
ACACACACACACACATACACACACACATTCTCTGTCTGTCTGTCTGTCTGTCTTCTGTCTGTCTGTCTCTCTCTCTCTCTTCTCTCTATCTATCTATCTATCTATCTAGCTGTCTGTCTATCTCATTCACACCCAAACGCGCGCGCGCGCACGCACAAACACACACACACTCTCTATCCCTCGCTCGCCCTCTCTCTCTCTCTCACTCAACCACACACACACACACACACACACACTCTCTCTCTCTCTCTCTCTCTCTCTCTCACACACACACACACACACACACACACACACACACACACACACACACACACACACACACACACACACACACCAATTAGCACTCGCACGAAACAGCATTCAAGTGTTCATTGAAAACCCGATACTCAGTCATCACACTATGTTGTGATTGAACGCAAGCTTAGTTTTGAACGATTGAAGCACTGACTGAACCATGTTGTTATCGTTACTTTTGTTTAAAGCCCAGCCGACTGCGTACAGCCATATCGAGGCTTTAATCGTTTGAAAATATACACAATACTTCCAACAGGAAAAAGAAGAAAAAAAAAGGAAAAGAAAATTAAGTACGCATATCAATGTATTCGTGCAGATAATCTAAGGAGATGGTCCTCGTGTTGACTACTATACTCCGTTCATATCACTGTGGAACTGAAATTGACTGAAATATGACTGGTGGTTGTTTGTTTGTTTGTTTGTAATTTGTTTGTTGTTGTTGTTTAGTTTTTTTGTTTGTTTGTTTGTTTGTCTGTCTGTCTGTCTGTTTGCTTGTTTGTTGCGAGGGGGAGGGGGGGGTGCTGCTACGTATTCTGCTGTGTCACTTCCCTACCTTGTCGTCAAGAGAACCAGACAACTGAAATATATTGCATGCAGTGATGTCGCCTCTATCAAGTGGAAAGATGCTGTATCAAACTACAATATTCATGCAGGATTAACGCACCTGGCTCAACTGGAGACTAACATCTCTGACCACCTGGCCGACTATAACATCTTGACCACCTGGCCGACTATAACTTCATCTGACCACCTGGCCGACTATAACATCCTGACCACCTGGCACTATAACTCTCTGACACTGGCAGACTATAACATCTCTGATCACCTGGCCGACTATAACATCTCTGACCACCTGGCCGACTATAACATCTCTGACAACCTGGCCGATTATAACATCTCTGACCACCTGGCCGACTATAACATCTCTGACCACCTGGCCGACTATAACTTCTCTGACCACCTGGTCAACTATAACTTCTCTGACCACCTGGCCGACTATAACTTCTCTGATCACCTGGCGATAACAACTACTCTGACCACCTGGCCGACTATAACATCTATGACCACCTGGCCGACTTTAACATGTGACCACCTGGCCGATTATAACATCTCTGACCACCTGGCCGATTATAACTTCTCTGACCACCTGGCCGACTATAACTTCTCTGACCACCTGGCCGACTATAACTTCTCTGACCACCTGGCCGACTATAACTTCTCTGACCACCTGGCTGAATACAACTTCTCTGACCACCTGGCCGATAACAACTACTCTGACCACCTGGCTGACTACAACTTTTCTGACCACCAAGTTCCATGGAGCCCGTAGGAACTGAGGGGAAATTGGCCACATTCATCGTTAGATGTGGTCTGACTAACCAGACCAAGAACAAAAGAAGAACAACAAGAACAACCCTTTCGCCGCTCATTTCGGTTCGACGACAAAATTCCAAACCGTCTTCATCTTCATATATGTGTTATATTAAAAGCTGTACTCAGTTTTTGTGGTTTTTTGTGTTTTTGTTTGTTTGTTTTTTTTGTTTTTTTTTTTGTTTTTTTTTTTTGTTTTGTTTTGTTTTGTTTTTTTTTGTTTTGTTTTGTTTTGTTTTGTTCTGTTCTGTTCTGTTCTGTTCTGTTCTGTTCTGTTCTGTTCTGTTCTGTTGCTTTTGCTCACGCACAGATGTTGGCTGTATATGGATATTTTTAGATATTATTATAAGCAGAAGTGTGGGACTGGGTTTTTTTTCTTTCAAAGTGTAATCACTATACCGTACATAACACACACTCTATATAGCATTAACATCCCTCCCCCTAACCACACATATATACATACACCAGACATAGCAATAAGACAGGCACAGTTTTGTGTGTATTATTGCTGTTGTTTTTTTTTTCTTTGTTTGTTTGCTTCTTTGTTTGTTTGTGGAAGATTTTGCTGTTTTATTCACAAAAATATATTACATGCACACTAAGACGTAAATGCATTCACACACACACACGCCACACACACACACACACACACACACACACACACACACACACACACACACACACACACACACAGTGATAGGTGCCACGCGACTATACGCGTATGAGACAAACGGGCAAACAGACAAGGAAACAAAAGAAATTTCTCTCATGCTAGAGTAGTAGCTATGATATAACTCACTGAGAAGTAAATACACACCTTCAAATCAAACCAAGCCTACAACATTTTATGAAAGTCTTGAAAAGTGACTGTGCACTCACAAAACATACGGATCGTCTGGAAATGGGGTGCATACAGTTTATACAGAAATAGTTTGCATATCAGAATTTGAGATTAATCCGTGATGTTGACCCATGTTTATACTGCATTAAAGTACAGACAATATAACCCTGCTCCCCCCGCCCCCAATTCTGTTATGCATAGAGCAGCGAGCATACTTTGTCATGGACCGTAGTTGCTATAGAAATGGATTTATTATCAAGTTTCGTTGATTCATCGTTCTTTGTGCGAAACTTTTAACATTGAATTACATCGTTTCAAGAAAAGTACACATCCTCATGGCCCGTCACCTTTACTGCTCTCTTTGAGAGAGAGAGACAGAGACAGAGACAAACAGAGACAGAGACAGACAGACAGACAGAGACAGACAGACAGACAAGCAGGCAGAGATAGAGAAACAGACAGACAGAAATAGAGACAGAAACAGGGCTAGACAGACAGAGAGAAGGACAAAGAGACAGAGACAAAGAGACAGTCAGAGTGAGAGAGAAAGAGACAGACAGACAGAGATACAGAGAGACAGACAGAGAGACAGACAGACGCACAGACAGAGACAGACAGAGAGAACGAACGAAATCTTGTTTATGGAGAGAAAAGAATATGTTCATTGCGGCTTTTTTCAACAGAAAGCCCTCGTATGTTACTACTTTACACACGCGCGTGTTTGACATGCGCACTGAAACGACGTTAATATTCACAATATTTACACATATTCCAAAGGGGGAAACAACACCAAAAGCAAGAGAGACAGGAAACAAACAAAAGACAGAGAGAAAGAAAGAAAGAGAGAGAGAGAGAGGAAAAGCAGAAGAAAGGATAGAGAGCGCAGGTGGGGTGGGTGGGGGAAGAGAGACAGAGACAAAGCGATTGGAAGGGGGCATATATGCAAAATAATCTACAGCTGACCAGTATATTACGAAATAAATCACACTGACCTGGAGAGTCCAGTTAATGGATGTTATAGCTTTTTTCTCTTAAATACATTAAAACTGGTGTTATATTAACAAGCGCCAAAATACAGTGTCCCATAAACAATTGTGACCTGCCAGCACGAAATCAGTCTTAACTAGCATTTTTGGTATTTTGAGATATACGTATCACTGGAAAGTGTACATTCTGCTGATTATTTTGGTACTTGAATAAAGCTTGTACTAAAAAAATGTAGAAGCTATGTATGTTTAAAGTCATTAAATTGTATGATGGCCATTTTGAGAAAACGGCCTCTAAAGTTTTTATGAACTCTCCCACACATTTTCTTTAAATTTCTTTATTTGGTGGATTTGACACGATATGTCTCTCATTTTAGCTGCCATTATCTGAAAGGTGCACCAAAGAGCTTTTTGTCGGTATATCACATGTAGGGGTACTGTACAGGTAACGGTACATAATAAGAGACAAAAAGAGGTACTTTCAGTAGGAAATTGCGTTCTTTCTGCTGCGATCAGTGCATTAAAATGCCATTTTGAATTGATTAATGATAGTTTTCCAAGAAAAAAATTTCTTTGAGGGATAGATTATAGTCCACAGAAATCAATTTTGAGAAAAAGTCAAAATACCCCAGATAGTCCCTCAGTCACTTTTTCAGTTCTTAGTGCTGTTTGGCTGACCACGAGTTAAGACTGAATTGGTGGTGGGAGGTCACAATTACCTGAATATGTCAGCCATGATTTGTACACATCGATTCTAGACAGAGGTACACATGAAATAGAAATATATTTTCATATGAAGTGGGGGCACACCCTGACAATACTATGCATATATGAATATAGAATGTCCTTTGTCATAACTTAGTTTTCATTTTACATTTTAGCGACAGGAAGAAAGAAAGAAAGAGAGAGAGAGAGAGGCAGAGAGAGAGAGAGGTAGAGAGAGAGAGAGGCAGAGAGAGAGGGGGGCAGCAGACAGAGAGGCAAATGAGGCACAGAGAGACAGACAGATAGACAGACAGACAGAGACAGAGACAGAAGCAGAGAGAGGCAGAGAGACACAGAGATAGACAGACAGACAGACAGAGACACAGACACAGAAAGAGAGAGAGAGAGAGAGAGAGAGAGAGAGAGAGCAGTGGATCACTTAATTAATGAGGTGTGTCACTGTCACAGTACTTAATCAAAATGACAGTGTTTTGATTTCACACCTAGACAGCCCCTTCACCCATGGCGTTTCTCGCCATCAACACTAGTTCATCAACAGCATACCGCATCAGTAACGTCAGAACATTAATAAACATCTTTAATGCATGCGATTTTCATGTATAATTTGGTGGCCCTAGAACTGAGCTATGCTAGAAAAAGCACCTGATGCTGAAATACCGACTGTGATTTTTTTCCCAGTACTTGAATTCTCCACAGTAAAATTTATTGATGAAACGGTCAGAAACTAGTATAATTTATAAATGGACTTCTGTTTTGCGCTCTGTTCAGCATTAGGTACGTTCTTTTTACTGAGAGAAAAAGTGAAAACTTCATTTTGTCAGAATTGTGCAATATCTATGATATTCCCATGCTCTGTCGCATAATCATAACAATAATAAGAATAATAGTAATGACGATAATGATGATGACGATGATAAAAATTATTTTAATGATAATAACAAACAAAACAACAACTACAATAATAATAGGCTTCTAATGACAATGACTGAGACGATAGTAATATCACTTCTACTAAATGATTAAATATTTGAAACGTGCACAGCTCTGAGAATTCCTAACACCAGAGCTCAGCGTGCTGTACGATTGGAATTACGTAACATACATACAAAGAATCATAACAATTGTGGATAAAATTAGCTCAAGCACAAACCCACATCCATATACAATCAAATTCAAAGTGAATAACGACCAGTGCACACGTAAACGCACACGCACAACATGCAAAACGCACGACCAAGTCATACTTACCGGAAAAATTAAATTCAGCTGCGCGCACACACACTCAACGAACGGGCTGCCCAGTGATTCACCAAGACTGGCCCTGTTTCCGAGAAGGGAAGACACACAGGACTAAAGTTTGCTGAACCTGTTAGGCTAGGCCAAGCTAGACGTCTTTTTTTCCACTCGCTGCCGTCTTCTGTAGGTCTATAGGTCGTGAATGTGTGTGCGTGAGTGTGAGAATTGTGTGCCAAAAATACCAGTCACGGACCAGAGATAAAAATGGTGAGATTGGCACCGCATAATTGCTATTTCCCGAGTCCCTTTCGAGTGTACACGTTTACAAAATATAAAATGCGCATGTTAAAGACCCTATAAACTATGTCCGTGTTAGATGGCTTACGGAAACATGTAAATATCCAGAACGCTTCTATTTCTTTCTCCTTTTTTTCTGTCTGCTTGGACTGCTGGGGTGTTGTGAGAAGAAAGTTGACGGTCAGTAGCGAGACTCCTCATCATTATCATCACATGCCATGTCGAGTGGCGTTGGCGATCATGGCCCTCCTTACGAATCTATCCCTTGTCGCAGCAAGTACATCTCCCACCCTCTCTGTCCTCAACCACCCTGAAAGGACTATGAAGAGAAAAAAACAATGTCGTGTGACGTCAAAGTTTCCGACACACTATCGATTAAGAGATGAAAAGCGTTCTTGCCAACAAATGCCTATCAGTTAACATCAGGAAGAGAGTTCATGAATGTTCTACAGAACCGATAATGTTATATGGTTGTGAGTCGTCGACAGTCAACACACAAAGCCAGAACAAGACTGAGGCAGCCAAGATGTGGTTTCTAAGAAGAATGTTGAGAGTTCCATGGACAGCAAAGAAAACAAATTAGACAGTCTTGGTGGAGGCAGACACAAGAAAATCATTGATAACGAAGATTAGGAAAAGACCAGCAATATTTATAGACCATTTTATGAGGAAAGGGGAATCAGAGCACCTCATCACAACAGGAAAGCTGGAGGGAAAGAGAACACCAGGCAGACCCAGGGAGAAAATATTGGACGGACTTGCGCTAGTAGATGAAGTCCTTGACGTTCTCAAACTCAGTTTCAGTTTCAGTTTCTCAAGATGACGTCTCCGCGCTCCGTATGCCCAATGTCACAGGTGCCATGTAATGGAGAAAATCCAGAATGATCATGGCACAATCCTTAAGCCTGCACATAAACCCATGAGCTTGCCAGGTCCGGAGGTCTTACCTGGGGTCGTAGGGGAGTGAGATGACAGAGACCTCAACTTTTCCCGGGGCCAGCACCACGAGGGCGTTGCCAATCCCGTCTCCTCGATTCAAATTCATATTCATTTTTTTTTAACCAAGACTTCAGAAAGGCAAGAAGGCTAATTGGTCTTCAAGGGGTGGGACCTGTGAAATCAACCTGTCTCTCCAATATTTTATACCAAGGCAGCCGGGCAATGCTCTACTCTTTACGATTTTCAACTGTCGTGAGATCTTTAGCTCGAATTCGTTTTGTGCAATGAATACTTCTGGTGGTGAATGATGTTGCTCAGCAAGCATGCTTTTTCGTTTTTTTTGTTTTTTTGTTTTTTGTTTTTTGTTTATTTTGTTTTTGTTTTGTTTGTTTTTGGGGGGTTGGTTGTTTGTTTGTTTGTTTGTAAGTTGTTGTTTTTTGTTTTGTTTTGTTCTTTGTTTGTTTTGTTTTTCTTGTTTGTTTGTTTTCCTGTTGTTTTTCCACTGATGCTCGTCGCATCATTGCTGATACCACTGACGAGTGACTGGAGGTCTTGAGTGTCTCTAGCTAGTGCTGTGATGTTGTCTGCGAAGTCTAAATCGGATAGTCGTTCCCCAGCATACCACTAGCTGATTTTCCTTTAGCCTATCGCTTTAATCCACAATCGAACGTGCAGCATGCATCCCCCGCACCCACCCCTCAAAAATTGTACAAGTAAAAAAAATTATAATTTTTTACATATGAATAAGATTGTATATGAGTGCACGTGAGAGCTTTAGCCAAAAATACGATAAAACAGAAGCACCCCGTCTGGAGTGGTTTACTGATCTCTCAGTTTATGTCTCTATTTGAAAACAAGCAACACGATCCCGTGACTAAACAGTGGAGTTGGGTTTCTTACCACCACGACCACAACCACCACTATCATCTCTCTCAGCTCAGCCACCACCACCACCACCCCTTTCCGGCTTGTCGGTCTCATTGCCGACTTAACTCGCCTGCGAGGCGGCTAGTAGTAGTACAATTGCGTTTCCGTCAGTCGAGAGCGCAGACCTCGTGGTCAAGGACTTGTAAAATTCGGGATTTGTTATCATGTTCGCTCTCTCTCTCTCTCGTCGTCACTCTCTCTCTCTCTCTCTCTCTCTTCTCTCTCTCTCTCTCTCTCTCACACACACACACACACACACACACACTCTCTCTCTCTCTCTCTCTCTCTCACTCTCGCTCGCTCGCTCTCTCAAATGATCTTTTCTTGCACAGATATTGCCTCACACTGATCACGCATCTACAGTTTGAGATGGACGCGCTGAGGTTCACTGAGGACGTTCAAAACACTCAATATACGTGCTGTTACCATGATAGTCCTACCCCAAATATAATATAACTCTTCATGAGAAACTAATAGAATTAACCCTTTGACTCCCGCACTCTATCCACCTACCGCAAAAACTCAACCCTTCGACTCCCTCACCCTATCCACCAGCTTCCTGCAGGAAGCTGGTGAATAGGGTGAGGAAGTCAAAGGGTTAAGTTTTTGCTTTTTGAGCATGCTTAACAATGCAGGATACTGGTGAACAGGCGGCGGGAGTCAAAGGGTTAATAAGCTTGATCTCTTAATTAAAGAAAAATTTTTCATTAACAGATGTACACTTGTCCACCAAGCTGGACACTCAAAAGCTCCAAGCTATGTACGAATACACCCCCACCCTCACCCCCGCCAAGAAATAATGCACTCTTGTCACAGCAGAAAACCTATTCAACCTTCCATAATCAAGAATGGATCTTTTCAAGACCAGGTTTTAGTTTTTAGGTGCTCGTCTGTCGAATTAGCTATTCTTACTTATTCTTGTTCTTATTGTTAAAAGCCCAGCCGACTGCACAGAGCCATTTCAGGACTATAACCATTTCAAAACATATACAGCATCTGGCTGGAAAAAAAACTGGAAAAGAAAATTAAGTTCATATAAGGCGCGCACACAATCTAAGGATACGCCCCTGGCGTTGACCATTCGGTCCAGTTTGAGAAGTTCTACAACTCGCAAACTGTGTTAGATTTGAGAAGTTCTACAACACGCAAACTGTGTTAGATTTGAGAAGTTCTACAACACGCAAACTGTGTTAGATTTGAGAAGTTCTACAACACGCAAACTGTGTTAGATTTGAGAAGTTCTACAACACACAAACTGTGTTAGCTTTGAGAAGTTCTACAACACGCAAACTGTGTTAGATTTGAGAAGTTCTACAACACGCAAACTGTGTTAGATTTGAGAAGTTCTACAACACACAAACTGTGTTAGATTTGAGAAGTTCTACAACACGCAAACTGTGTTAGATTTGAGAAGTTCTACAACACGCAAACTGTGTTAGATTTGAGAAGTTCTACAACACACAAACTGTGTTAGATTTGAGAAGTTCTACAACACGCAAACTGTGTTAGATTTGAGAAGTTCTACAACACGCAAACTGTGTTAGATTTGAGAAGTTCTACAACACGCTAACTGTGTTAGATTTGAGAAGTTCTACAACACGCAAACTGTGTTAGATTTGAGAAGTTCTACAACTCGCAAACTGTGTTAGATTTGAGAAGTTCTACAACTCGCAAACTGTGTTAGATTTGAGAAGCTCTACAACAGAGGAGAGTTCTGAGCTTACGGTTTTTGTGCTTTGTATCTGCTTCTATGCTAGCTGAATGGGTAGCACAAACTGTGTTAGATTTGAGAAGTTTTACAACATGGGAGATAATTCCTACGTGACTCTCAAGAGTTACGTCCTTTGATTAATATTATGAAAATTCTCCCTGCTTCCCTCCTATTTCTTTGGTATTACCAGAGGGTTTCAAAAAAGAAACCTGAACACATACATAAACATAATTATGAACACTGAAGCATACATAAAAATGGCTGAAGTTACCAAAAACTGCTCACGCTCAGCACATTGCCTTAGAGCTAAATATATAGTCAATACATGTACCCAATTATCAGTCCTAAGAGAAAGTATGTAAGGCTTTATGGAACACATACAGGTGAATGTACCAGCAAGGCAGAAAACAATACGAAGAAATAACAGAAAGGAAAGGAGGAAGGAACATAGAAAGGGAATGACAGAAAAAAGGAAATTTATGTCACAGAATTCCCAGAAGATGGGATGCTATTTTTACTGAAAGAGCCGACGGGCGGCATCCCCATGGGGGGGGGGGGGGGGGGGGGGCGTGGGGGTAGGGGGTGTAATTAGCCTCCAAACTCTCTTAACCCTTTGACTCCCACACCCTATCCACCAACTGCAAAAACTTAACCCTTTGACTCCACCACCCTTTCCTTTCCTGCAGGGAGCTGGTGGAAAGGCTGAGGGAGTCAAAGGGTTAAATTTTTACTTTGCTAGCATGGTTGACAATGGGAATGCTGGTGGACAGGGTGCAGGAGTCAAAGGGTTAATTAAGAACTCCCGTCATAACTTGTCAGGAGGAATCTACATGATTTTCTCCTTGATAAAATTCTACAATGAAACTTTTGTCTTCGTTGTTACTATTGCTTCTTAGTGCATACCTGCACATACATACATACAGAAATACAGAAATACATACATTGTTATTGTTATTGTTATTGTTATTGTTGTTATTTTTGTTTAAAGCCCAGCTGACTGTGTTGCACCATATCAGGGCAATAACCATTTCAAAACACACACAATATTTCAACAGGAGAAAAAATAAATGGAAAAGAAAATTAAGTACACATATCAATGCGTTTGAGCATATAATCTGAGGATATGTCCCTGGCGTTGACCACTCCGTCCAATTTATCACACAGGGGATTTAAAAAAAAACTTGCCTGAATACAAATTTAAACATAACTAAGGACACTAAAACATCTATAAAAACGGGCATAAATTATGTAATATTGCTTCCACATATCACATTTTCCTGGAGCAAAAATGCACTTAATACATGTACTCAATTATCAATCCTAAGGGAAAGTACGTAAGGCTCTATAGAACACAAACAGGTGAATGGATCACTCAAACAGAAAATGATAGGAAGAAATGACAGAAAGCAAAGCAACAATGCAGAAACAAAGAGAGTGACAGAAAAGAGGAAATTAATAGCAAAGCATTTCCAGAAGGTAAGGATAGTATTCATACCGAAAAAGCCCCCGGCATCCCCACGGGGGTGGGGGGTGGGGGTAGATAGATAGATAGATAGATAGATAGATATAGATAGAGAGAGAGAGAGACAGACAGACAGACAGACAGATAGATAGATAGATAGATAGATAGATAGAAAGAGAGACAGAGACAGACAGACAGACAGACAGATAGATAGATAGATAGATAGATAGATATAGATAGATAGATAGATAGATAGATAGATAGATAGATAGATAGAGAGAGAGAGAGAGACAGACAGACAGAGATAGATAGATAGATAGATAGATAGACAGACAGACAGACAGATAGATAGATAGATAGATAGATAGATAGATAGATAGATAGAGAAAGAGAGATAGAGATAGATAGATAGATAGACAGACAGACAGACAGACAGATAGATAGATAGATAGATAGATAGATAGATTTGTTGTTGGGTTTATAGACATACAATTTAAGGCAGTGGCTATGTGTTTTATTACAATTATCATTCTTATGATTATTATTATCATTGTTGTTGTTGTCTTTGTTGTTTTTTTGTTGTTGTTGTTGTTGTTGCTGCTGCTGTTGCTGCTGCTGTTGTTGTTATAATTATTATCATTTCATTACTCTTACTCTGTCCGATTTCAGCATGGCAGACACAGAAAATTAACCAAACACTGTATTGTCGTTGCCTTTCCGTTGTAAAACAAAGATCAGTCATCCAATCTCTCCACCGACCTTTTCGCTCCTATGCCTCGTCGTTGCCATCCGCCGCCCCCCACCCCCACCATCGGGGATGCGAGGCCTCTTTCAGTATAAATGGTATTCCCATCTTCTGGATAGTCTGTGCTAGAAATTTCCTCTTTTCTGTCACTCCCTTTGTTTCTGCCTTGTTCCTTTGCTTGCTGTCATTTCTTCCTGTTATTTTCTGCCTTGCTGGTCATTCACCTTGTGTGTGTTCGATAAAATCTTACGTCCTTTTTATTGGGATTGATAATTGGGTACGTGTGTTAAGTGCATTTTTGGCTCCATGGAGATGAAATATACGGAAGCATTTTAAGGTGATTTATGCTTGTTTTGCACATGTTTTTGTGTCCTTAGGTATGCTTAAAATTGTATTCAGATTCAGATGTGTATTTGTAGATCTCCTGTGCGATAGATTCGACAGAGTAGTCAACGCCGGGGGCATGTCCTTTATGTGCGCGAATGCATTGATATGCATACTTAATGTTCTTTCTTTTTTGCTTGAAGTTTTGCGTGTTTTGAAGCGGTTATAACCCTGATATGGCTCTACGCAGTCAGCTGGATTTTAAACAACAATGGGAATAACGTCGTTGCCAGTGTATTATGAGCAAGTTAAAGAAGTCTGCTGATGGTAGATGTGAATGGATCGTATGTGGAATTGTGTGAGTGTGATTAACCCTTCTTGAACTATTTAACCCTTTGACTCCCGCCACCTATCCTCCAACTGCAAAAACGTTACCTTGTGACTCCCTTCCTGCAGGAAGCTGGTGGACAGGGTGAGGGAGTCAAAGTTTTTAAGTTTTTGCTTTGTTATCATTGTTGACAATGCAAGCTGCTGGTGGAAAGGGTGCGGAAGTCATAGGGTTAAACACCTCAAACACAGGCTAATGTTTAGTTTGCTTTTGCTTCGCGGGTTTTTTTGGGTTTTTTTAACTCTTGCATTTCCATCAGAACTTAAGAACAACGAATAATCATCCGACAATTTACCTCAGAGGATGTGGGACTTTTCCGCTGACCTAGTAGCAAACGAGTTCTGAGGACAATTCACATAATACAGACGGCACACAAATCTATCATCTGCACTGACTAGTATTGTAGTAACAAAACGAGAGTTCTAAGAACTGTTATATAATACAATTTGTAGTTTGTTCAAGAGGGATTCATTGCACTCGGAAAACTCCATATGCGCTCCACCCAAATCTGCCACCAATTATCTGACAGACTTCCGATGCCTGCGTAAAACCCTACGCGCTGGCAAGGTTTTGTAATGGGGAAAGGGGAAAGAGGGATCTATGAAACATTAAGCTGACATCACCAGAATGATGGAAACATTAAAATGGGCAGCCAACAGGCCAGTGGACCTTTCAAACATTAAGCTGACACCACCAGAATGATGGAAACATTAAGATGGGCAGCCAACAGGCCAGTGGACCTTTCAAACATTAAGCTGACACCACCAGAATGATGGGAACATTAAGACGGGCAGCCAACAGCCAGCTTTTAATGCTGCGGGCTGGGATTGAACTCAAGATATATAGGTCTTGAGTCCATGGCTCTGCCAAGTAGCCCGCGTATCTGTCATCTGCATCAGTGGTCGTTGGTCCAGGCGGACTGAAGTAAACTGGCTTGTTCAGTTGGTAAACTTGTGGACTAGAGATCTAACATGCTGAGTTCACTTTCAGCCTGTAACATAAAACTGTCTTGTCGGCCGCCTGTCTTTATGAATGCTCCACTCGAGTCATTCTGGGGATGTCCGTGTTTCATACAGGTACCATCTCTACGATATAAACTCTTTCCAAAATATCAAAAGAGGAGTCAGGCAAGGTTGTGTTCTGACACCAGATCTGTTTTCACTGTACAGCGAAACCATCATGAGAAACCTACAAGAATGCCCTGGATTAAAGGTTGGAGGAAAAATGATAAAACAACATTCGTTACTCAGATGACACTGTGCTAACTGCAGAAAATGAAAGGGACCTACAAAACCTTGTGAAGAAATAGAAAGCATAAATAAAGGGTTGAAGCTAAAAGCAAGAAGACTGAAGTTATGGTAATCAGTAAAAATACAAAACAAAACAACAACAAAACAGAAATCCCCTCATGTTAAATAACAGCAAACGGCACAACTTTGAGACAGGTTGATAAGATTAAATATCTGGGACCGGTCACCTCACCGGACGGCAGATGCACATCAGAAATAGCCAGCAGCATCGGCCAAGTCAAAACAGCATTCAAGAAGATGAAAAGCATTCTTACCAACAAATGCCTATCAATTAACATCAGGAAGAGAGTTCTTGAATATTATATAGAACCGATAATGTTATACGGTTGTGAGACGTGGACAGTCAACACGCAAAGCCAGAGCAAGATTGAGGCAGCCGAAATGTGGTTTCTAAGGTGAATGTTGAGAGTTCCATGGACAGCAAAGAAAGCAAACGAGACAGTCTTGATGGAGGCAGACACAAGAAGATCATTGATAAAGAAGATTAAGAAAAGACAAGCAACATTTATAGGCTATTTTATGAGGATAGGGGAATTAGAGTAGGCCTACCAGGTCACAACAGGAAAGCTGGAGGGAAAAAGAACACCAGGTGGACCCAGGAAGAAAATGTTGGACGGACTTGCAGGGTGGCTGAGGACAGAGGGGGAGCGCGCGCACGTGTGTACGTGCGCCTGTGTCTGTCTGTATGTGTGTGTGTGTGCATATTTCTACGTGTGTTCGTGCGTGAATAGGCGGGCGCGTGTGTTTTATCGCTTGCGAGTATATGTGTGTGGGTGACACTTGAGTGTATGCCTATATGCGCTTGCCTATGCGTGACTCCAGGTAGACCCAGGGAGAAAATATTGGACGGGCTTGCAGGGTGGCTGAGGACAGAGAGGGTGGAAGATGAGCTTGCGGCAGCAAGGGATAGATAAATATGGAGGGTCATGATTGCCAACGCCATGTGGAGGGCACATGATGATGATGATGCATGAGCGTTTACGATGCTTGTATTATCTCTCTGTGTGCATGCATGCATCTGTGCACGATGTGAGTGAGTCTGTAGGTACCAGTGACTATAGTTTCAGTTTCAGTTTCTCAAGATGACCTCTCCGCGCTCGGAACGAATTCCATAAACATTAACGTCAAAGGTGCCATGCGTATGGTGATCATGGCACAAACCTTAAGCCTGTACATAAACCCATGAGCTGGCCATTTCCTGAGGCCCTCCCTAGACTGTTTTACCTAGTCTATATTTCATACTGATATTTTATCAGCCTACCACTGAAATAATCTTGGTTATATGTAAATGACATGTGTATGTGTGTATCTTACCTTCAAAAAGGAACATATATAAAGCAAATAAATAAATAATTAAAGGTCTGAATCACAACACTACTACGAAAAAAGAACTGAGAAGAAGGTTAAATCTGTCATAGCTGACAAAGATCACCTAGCGAACAGTCTGTTCACTCCACTTCCTTCAGGAAAGCGTTTTCGTTCCATCAAAGCCAGAACGTCTTGCTTTAATTAAAGATAGATTTTATGTAAGGGCTGCCCGTCACCCTGTTTCCCTGTAGACCTCTTTTTGCTGTATGTATCTGCTAGACTTATAGCCGTACATCATCACACTTTCTTTTCTTTTGTGTGTGTGTTAATGATATGAATCATACATTCGTGTCTTATCGGTAGTTACAATTTTTTTCTCTTATTCTGTGATGAACCTATTCGTAACCAAATTTATGAGCTATTTATTTTACTTTTGAACTCTAATCCTTAGTCTGCGTACTCGAAGGAGGGCTTATGGAAATTCGGTGATAGTTTCTAGAAGGATTTTTATGTGTCTTTTATCTGTTCGTGATCACTGTTAATTGATAAACTGTTTTAACTCCCCAGGCTTGGATTATAATGATTTTTTTTAACTTGCGTTAGAATGTACTCTTACTAAATATTTTGTTATGTATCAGAGCTTCTTCGCCTGTCTTTGGTTTTTTAGTCTTGCGCATGTGAGGAGGGGGAGTGAATGTAAGAGAATAATTTTTACCTTATGTTGTTTAAGTCCCGTGTGCGTGTATGCGTGTGTGTGTGGGGGGGGGGTGTATGTGTGTGCGTGAGTGCGTGTGTGGGTGTGTGTGGGGGGGGGGTGTATGCGTGTGTGCGTGAGTGCGTGTATGGGTGTGGGTGTGGGTGTACGCGTGCTGAATTTTCCCAGCCATTCTAACACCCTCCAGTTACTACCTTTCTGTCAGCCGGCATCGCCTGCGAGTACTATTTTTAGCCAGGCAGGTTTGACCAGAGTCCATCACTCTACAGCAGTGCTTTGTAACTGCTGCGATCTTTCGGGAGGGACTGAGTGTAGGAAGTGACTGATACCAAAGAGAATAGGCCTACTGCCTCTTTGCTAATACTGGCACAGAGTGGGCCTATCGAATCTAGGTCAATCTGTAAGCCTATACTCCACAGGATGGGCGAAGGTGGCGGAGAGTGGAAGGAGAAGGACAGATGCGCGCTGTTAATTAGCTGGCAGGGCAGAACCAACGATTAGTGGCCAGCTAAGGTGGCTTGGATATGGGCGCCTTGACGTGAGAGTGTGTGTGTGTTGTGTGCGTGTGTTTCTTCGATTCCGTGGATGACCGACGAATTTGTCTTTTATGATGTTGAATATTGTAATTGTTGTGAGGCGTGAGTGTGATTGTATGTATAGCCAAAACATTTTCCTTGTGTTTATGCACTGGGCTGAAATAAAATCTTGTTATCATGTATAAACTCGTCTCACATGACAGCTCCCCCCCCCCCCTCTCCAGTCAATGCCCAAATGCTGAGCTATCAATGAACTAGGTGAAGACTATTTTCTTAATCATAGATAGGTATGTGAGTGAATGTGTGAGTAAGTGAGTGAGTAAGTTAATAAGAAGTACGTAGGTGAATAAATAAATACAAAATAAAGGAGTATGTAGATAAATAAACAGGTAAGAGATGAAAATAAATAACAGTAAATACATGTATATATCCACATGCCTGCACACAGACATACACACATACATACACACCCATATTAACACAGCATGATGGCCGGCAACAACTCCAACAACAACAGCAACATCAGGACTACGTGCGAGCGTGTGTATATGTGTAGGTCTGTGTGTTGGCTGTGTACTAGCGTGCCTGCGTGAGTACTGTGTGTGCGTGTGTGTGTGCTGTGTGTGTGTGCAAGTTTGTCTGTGTGCATGTGTGTGCGTGCGCGCCTGCGTGTCTACCCGTGTGAGCGCGTGATCGTGTGCATGTTTAAATATCTCTGTATGTGTGCGTGCCTGCGAGCATGTGTGTGTGTAGGTACATGAAAACATACGCACAAGCACATAGAGTGTGAATATAAAACTAAGTGTATGCACGCCCGTACAATCATGCCCGCGCGCGCGAGTGTCAAAGCGCAGTGCATGTATGCAGATATCACACACGCGTGCGCATATGTGTGTGTGTGTGTGTGTGTGTGTGTGTGTGTAGGCTATACTTGTTTTTGTGAGCATGAATGAAATTAACAACTGTCTTGAACACGTAAAGCGCGGTTACGAGAGAAAGTTGTGACAGACACTTTTTCAATGAGGCACGTGCAATGTGTCCCCTGTGCAAGTTACACGGCCTTAGAGGCAATTTTTGAAAGTCACATGACTGCCTTCAGCCAATAGGAAACCAAGACACATTTGCGCTAGGCCTACTGGGGGTTCAACTTTCTGTTGCAGAATTCGAATTGGAAGGGCAGGGTCTGTCGAACGACATTGCGGAAAACAAAAAAAGCTGACCAGGTAAGCTGTTTGCAAAACCAAGAAAACTACATTTATATTGCCTAGTTTATTTTGATGAAACTCTGTAGAAGTGCAATTTTAGAGTTAAAGCAGGTGTTCTTACTCTGATTTCAAGTTTTGGGCGACGCGCTACATTATAGGTATGTGACAAAATTTTTCATTTTTTAAAATTAATTATATAATTGGTACCACTGAAAAGACAAAAAAAAGTAGCTTTACAACGGTATAAAAAGCTTTTCATTTGGTCGACTAACGAAAGTTACGAATTTTTGAAATAATAAAAATTTCGGCCATTTTTTACATGGCTCACATAGCAGAAACTGAGACCAGTTTTCTTGATTTTGTGAATATAAAGTTATATAACTTTGGAAAGACTGAACCAAGAACCAAAAACTGAGTATCACCAGAAAGGTCTTTACAAGCACAAGACAACTAAAGTATTCACAAGTTGATGAAACTGTGCACTAATTACTGATAATCAATTTAACTGAGCTTTTAAGAAAATACATGTGAAGGTACTAAAATCATTACAACTTCCATAATAGCTGAAATTCTGGCTTCTAACTTACCACATACAGACTCCAGGTATTGCTCATCGTGAAAAACTAAGATTAATCATAATGGTTTAGGTAATTAGCTCAGTAATTAATACTTAATCACTTTAACAAGCTTTAAAAAAGTATGAGTCCAAAAAACACAGTAACTTCTACACAAAAGCTGTAATTGTGGCATGTAATTTGCTACAGACTCTAGGTATCATTCATCATGGAAAATATGATTGGTCATAATAGCTGTGGTAATTCAGTAATTAATCTAACTTAACAAGCATAAAAAAGTATATAAGTCCTGTTACCTTTTTAACTTCCATCATAGAAATTCTGGCTTATAATTTGCCACTTGCAGACTCCAAGTAGGCTACTACTCATCATGAAAAACTATGATTAGCCATATAGCTTTGGTAATTAGTCCAGTAATTAGTCCAGTACTTAACTACCTACTTTAATGAGCTAAAGAAAAACCCTTTGTTAGAATTTTAAAACATAAGTTGCATAATAGCTGGAATTCTGGCTTATAATGTGCCACACACACACTTGGTATTATCACAAACAATATGATCAATGATATTTGTAATAATTAAACTAATAATTAAATGATCTAACGATCTTTAAAAAAAACCCACACATAACAGCCATAAAACCATTTTAACTTCTATCATTATAGTTGGAATTCTGGTTTATAATTTGCCACAGACTGCAAGTATTATCATCATGAAAAAACATGAATGGTTGTAATACCCACTGTGACTAATCCAGTAATTATCAATCATCTTGAAAATCTTTAAACATATCTGCCTGAGACTTCCAAAACAACTTCACTTTCCCAATTGTTGAATTCTTGTCTTGATTTTACCACAGACTCACTCCAGATCATACTCATGCAAAGGATGATGAATCATAGTAGCTGTGTTAATTTACACAGTAAATCCTGACAAACGGTATGAGTGCTGGTCTTTTGGATGAAAAACCGAGTCCCTTATACTTCAGAACACCTTAATACCCTTTTCTTAGCATACATTCAGTGAAAGTAAAGAATCCATGGCAACAAAGATTTGTCCATGGCAAAATTCCATGGAAAATCCAGTCTAAACAAAATGACACACTTGGTAGAAAAAAGGCTTAGCTGCACTGTCAATGCAATTTTTTTACGTGACGCATAGTACCATGTCTAGAGGCATCACTATATCACTCACAAATCAAAATACACACGTTAATCAGCACACACTGCGAGGACACTCACACCACAAAAAAAGTCATTCTTTAAGTTTTTTTTTCTTCTTTTCTTCATTTTTTTCCGGTCCCCATTACTTTAAAGAAAATAAACAAGCAAACATAAAATATATCATCATTACAACTTAATACAAGTACTCAAAACATGCAAACATAAAATACACTACGCACAAAAAGTTAAGGATCACTTGCACAAAAATTCATAACTTTCAAAATTAGAAAGCCAATGCGTTGAAGTTTGGCAAACATTTAATTCAATGCTTTAGTGATAACGATACACAATTGCCTTCAATTTCGAGCAATCGTTTGGTGTGTACATTTGATCAAAGTGGGTACGTATCGAAATTTGACTTCCCCAAGTCATTGAAATCACAAGACAGGGCATTCTGATGCTCCCAAAAGTTCAGTAATGCGTGTAACCGCCATGGCTGTTCTGGCACTCGACGCAGCGAGTCCTCATCGAGTTGACCAGGTTGGTGAAGATCCTCTGTGGAAGCGCCTGCCACTCGGCCTGCAGCATCTGGTAGAGGTGTTGGGCATCCCTGGGAGGGGGGTGGTTGCTCCTCACTTTGCGATCCAGCTCATCCCAGAGGTTCTCAATCGGGTTGAGATCGGGACTGCATGCTGGCCACGCCATTCTGTTGACTCCAGACTGCTGCAGGAAGTCGTTGACCACCCTTGCCCTGTGGGGGCGAGCGTTGTCATCCTGGTAGACAGCCGTCGGTCCCATCTGCTGCAGTGTAGGCACAGCCAGCGGTCGAAGGATCTCATCCCGGTATCGGAGGCCAGTCAGGTTACCCTGTACATGATACAAGGGTGTTCTGTGGTGAAGGCTGAAGGCCCCCCAGACCATTACAGAACCTCCACCAAAGGCCACCTTTTCTTGGACAGTGGTGTCAATAAAGCGTTGCCCTGGGCGCCTCCAGACCCTCAGTCGGCCGTCGTTGTGGTTCATGGTGAAGCGTGATTCATCACTGAACAGGACCTGGGACCATTGCTGACGTGTCCACCTCACGTGACGTCTGCAGAAGGCGCGGCGTGCTGCCCTATGGGCTGGAGTTAAGCATGGCCGTACAGCTGGGCGACGAGAATGGAGGTTAAACCCATGAAGGCGGTTCCGTATGGTCTGCTGGCTGATGTTGTTAGTAGCCACCCTCAGCTGCCTTCGAATGATGCTGGAAGAGGCTGTTCTTGTCTGCAGGGCTTGTCGTTCAATGAGACGATCTTCACGTGGGTTTGTCTTCTTCGGTCGACCAGATCTGCGTCTTTCATGGACCCTCCCAGTGGCTGTGAAGCGTTGAATCAGTCTGACAATGACCGAGATGGACACCTGAAGTCGCCTGGCCACTTCTCGCTTGGGAACACCATCTTGGAACCATGCAACAGCTCGTTCCCTCTCAAACTCGCTCAATTTTCGTCGTGGAGGCATTGTCAGATCAGGCCTACTACTGGTGGAATGTCTTCTTATAAAGCCAAGCAAGAGACAGCATCTCACACATAAACAGCAGTGCTTGCACGTGCATAATGGTTTTTCCATCTGGCTTGTGCAATGTGTTCAGGCAGAACGGTCCAAAACAAGGTCCTTTTTCGCAAGTTTCCGCTTTTCCGTTTGGGCCAAGCTCAGTAATAGAGAATCCCGTGCAATTTTCGCACTAACACAACATCGCCCACTTACAGCTGAACAAGAATTCATAACAATATGGCGGGACTGAGAAATAAATAACAGTAGCGAACTGAGTTTATTACGCACCTGTTTTCTCATAGTGATTCTTAACTTTTTGTGCGTAGCTTAGTTGGAATTCTGGTTTGTAATTTGCCACAGACTGCAAGTATTATCATGAAAAAACATGAATGGTTGTAATACCCACTGTGACTAATCCAGTAATTATCAATCATCTTGAAAATCTTTAAACATATCTGCCTGAGACTTCCAAAACAACTTCACTTTCCCAATTGTTGAATTCTTGTCTTGATTTTACCACAGACTCACTCCAGATCATACTCATGCAAAGGATGATGAATCATAGTAGCTGTGTTAATTTACACAGTAAATCCTGACAAACGGTATGAGTGCTGGTCTTTTGGATGAAAAACCGAGTCCCTCATACTTCAGAACACCTTAATACCCTAGTCTTAGCATACATTCAGTGAAAGTAAAGAATCCATGGCAACAAAGATTTGTCCATGGCAAAATTCCATGGAAAATCCAGTCTAAACAAAATGACACACTTGGTAGAAAAAAGGCTTAGCTGCACTATGCCAATGCAATTTTTTTACGTGACGCATAGTACCATGTCTAGAGGCATCACTATATCACTCACAAATCAAAATATACGTTAATCAGCACACACTGCGAGGACACACACACACACACAAAAAGTCATATTCTTTCTTTAAGTTTTTTTTCTTCTTTTCTTCATTTTTTTCCGGTCCCCATTACTTTAAAGAAAATAAACAAGCAAACATAAAATATATCATCATTACAACTAAGTACTCAAAACGTGCAAACATAAAATATAACATTATTATTATCTGCAAGCCCAGTGATACACTGTCATCTCATGGATACACGGTGTTATGTTACTTGTATTGTGAAAAAAATGTATTTTGTGCATCATGGAATAGTAATAGGATTAACAAGAGGAAAAACAAAAAATCTGAACCATGCTCAGGTCACTTGCGCTCTTGTTACTGGGCATCAGCCAAAATCAGCTGATCAAGATGAATAGTTGCAAAAAGAAAAAAAAAAAAGGGCATGACTAACTCATCACTTCAGATTTTTATAGATCTGTAGGAACCACACACACACACACACACACACACACACACACACACACACACACACACACACACACACACACACACAGGGAAATGAGGCAGGCTCATTCAGCATGCTTAGGCCTAATGCATTAAATAGTAGTGCCCCATTATCATAATTACCATTACTTGTGCCTTTAAAAAATCCCAAACCAACTATTCAAACAAACGTGATATAATGCATTAAGAGGACTAAACATGTGATGAAAAAAGTTCAATAAACTAAAACTTAACAAACCTAAACAATTTTGCTTAAAAGCCTACATAAATAGGCTTAAATGTTTTTCTTTTACTGTTTGAATCAAGTGTTGAATTAAAGAAAAAACAACAAATGGCCCATTGTTTTCATTTTATATATAGTTACTTGAAAAATCTCAAAAGTAACAATGTCATACAAAGCAGATAAATTTCAGTAGGGCTAAGCAAAGAATCCATGCAAATAGATCTATCTAGATCTATTTTGATAAGTCGTCATGATCATACGATGAGATGGTCAGACTGGTTGTGCCAAGCTACTAGGACCTATATTTTCATACAAAAAATTAATATAACAACCAGACTAATGATTTCAATAAACAAACAATCCATGCAACTAGATGATCTGATGCTAAGGTGGTCTGACTGGGCGTGCCCAGCTTCTGCCAACTGATGTTCTGATAAGTCTTCCTTGCAGATACACACACACACACACACACACACAGGCATTTTCACAACGAAAACTATCATTGATAAGATCAGTACGTTTTACGTCATCACCCAAAACACTGCCATCTCAATACAAAGTCTTATCTGCTATCAGCAGTACCTAGGTCTAGATCTAGATCTAGTCATTCAGTCTTTGCCTAAGATCGACCAACAATAGGGGCCTACACCTTGCGGGACATATTTAACTATATGCCACTGATTAGATTTGTTTTAAATTTGGCATGTCAACAGAAGAGGGATTAGTCTACAAAAACATACAATTTTCACGAAAGTCAATCACTTACCGTCTGAGCTTGCAGCGGTTACAACCAAGTGGTCAGCCAAATGTCCGTCTGCTCTCGCGTGGCAGCACAAAATGAAAGAATTGCAATCGGAGGCTGCAGTTCCATCTATGTTTAGCGTCCTGACACGTATTGTTTTGATTAATGACCGTAGATAATGACCAGTCACGGGTCCGATACGTGGACACCCCTCCGTCAAAGCGCCGGAACGCGTCTATTTTTTATCGAACGCTCGCGGCTGCACGGAGCCCGGTTTTCACACGTACCTATTACATTACCGGTTTAAAAACAGTCTGGTAATATAGGCCTAGGTATGTTACAAAAAATTTCAAATATTTTTAATAAATATGCAATTACCATCATTGAAAAGAGCAAAAAAAGAACTTTAAAATGGTATAAAAAGTTCTTTGATTGATTGTCTGTGACGAAAGTTACGATTTTTTGAATAATTAAATTTTCGACGTTTTCCTTCATTGGATTCATTAGCCTACATAGCAAAAACTGACCGCGCGTTGATAGTGGTAGGCTAGTAGCTATTAAAGTATTATAATATAATAATAATAATAATAAAGGCAATTTATATAGCGCTTTCCAGAGCACAAAGCGCTTCACATAAAATCAGTATATAACTAAATACAAATAGATACACCAACATAAAATTTAAACATACCGCTGCTAACACTATATAACATAAAACATAAAATTTACGTTCAACAAGACATATTAACATAGTAAATTCAAATATTACTAAAAGTAGTGACAATCATACAAAAATATTTTCTCTCTCTTTCTCTTCACACACACACACACACACACACACACACACACACACACACACACACACACACACACACACACACACACACACACACACACACACACCACACACACACAGAGACCCAAACACACTCCCTCTCTCAACCACTCAGTTTCTCTACTATCAAATTCTATCACGCTTACACATACTCTTACTCATACTCTCACTCTCTTACCCCACCCCAACCATACTCTCGCTCTCTACCGTGCTCCCGATATTCCTTGCTCACTCTCTCTCTCTCTCTCCCGCACAGCCTCTCTCTCTCTCTCTTTTCCTCTCTCCCTCTCTCTCCCTCTCTCTTGCTCGCATAAACATGCTTCACACACACACACACACACACACACACACACACACACACACACACACACACACACATACACACACACACACACACATATATGTAGGAACGATGATCAGGGCTGAGAGAGAAGAGAAAGAGAAGATCAATGAAAGTATTGAGTGAAAAGATAGGTCTTCAGACTAGACTTGAAAGAAGGAAGACATTGCTTATGGCGAATATGATAGGGAAGGGAGTTCCAGGTCATGGCAGCAGAGTGGGAGAAAGCTCTCTGACCATGCAGTTTCCGGTTGAAACGGGAACACAGAAAGTTCTTGTGTCGGTAGAGGATCGGAGAGTTCTGGATGGTACATACACTTGAAGAAGTTCAGACAGATAAGAGGGAGCGGAGCAAGTAAGAATTTTGTAACAGAGACAGCAACATTTGTATTTGATTCTTTGTTCAACTGGAAGCCAATGCAACTTTTTCAGAAGAGGAGAACATGACTGGGATCTAGGGGCTTTACAAACAAGCCTAGCTGCTGAATTCTGAACACGTTGGAGAGGTTGAATGACAACTGAAGGGCAGCCGATTAGAATAGAATTACAGTAGTCCAAGCGTGAAAGAATATAAGAGGAAATAAGAGTTTTAGTGGCTTCCTCAGTAAGAAAGGGGCGGATAGAAGCAATACGTCTTAGTTCCATATAAGAAAGCTGGCATATCTTAGTGACATGTTTTTGCATAGAAAGATCATGATCTAAAAGAACTCCTAAATCCCGGACACAGTCAGAAAATTCAATGGAACTAGAACCTATAGGGAGAGAAGAAGAAAGTGTGTTGATATCATGATGTGAGAAACGTATAGCCTCCGTCTTGTCACAGTTAAGTTTCAGTTTATTTGATGACATCCAGAGATCAATGTCAGAGGTACAGTTTTGGAGAGAAGAAATTGCATCAGGATAGTCATCAACAGAAGCTGAATGAAGGAGCTGAGTGTCATCCGCAAACATTTCATGCGAAATATAATTGGCTCTCGAATATTTTGCATCTGTCTCAGGATTTTTGTGAACTGGTTTAGTGGATTTGGGCGTATCAATAGATCCATGGCTGTTCGAACATTTGGCATTTGTTTTGCAACCCGTCTCCGTATCGTTTTTAGCACTTGTCACCTTCCATGTTTTTGGTCGCGGCCATCTTGTGGCTGAAGTGAATCGTTTCAGGGAGAGTTAAGAATTAATAGGCCTAGTAAGCTCTAGAAGGGCACGTAAACAACTTCACGTGATCAGATCTAGAATTTTTTGGGGGGGGGGGGGGGGGGGATCGATATTCGCTGCTTTACACTCGCACCTGCAGAGGCCACCGGAACTGTTGATCGACACAGGACATGCAGAAATGAAACGAGGAAAGGTCAGAAAAACCCAAACTTGCAAATATCCCAGTATAAGTATAAACTTGCATGAAAAAATACTTACTTTTTGCATTATTGCAACATCCTTCCCATCACATGATCACTCTCCAGACAGAAGGCCTATCTGTCTATACTACATTGGAGATGCACAACTGACTGTACGTAACTAGTTGACGTAGTTAAGGCAGCGTTTTGCACTGCTCTCTCCAACATGAGTCAGAGCAAAATAAGCAAGACTCCAAAGTTACGAAAGTTTGAGTTATAAGACTCCAAAGTTTACGAAAGTTTTGAGTTATAAGACTCCAAAGTTACGAAAGTTTTTGAGTTATAAGGGATTTGTCTCACTCCAACAATTCCATCCAAACCTGCCACTAATTATCAGGCTGACTCCTTGCGCTTTAACCCTTTGACTCCCGCACCCTATATACCAACTGCAAAAACTGAACCCTATCACAATCACTCCATCAC
Source organism: Monoplex corrugatus (assembly GCA_030674185.1). Taxonomy (NCBI): domain Eukaryota; kingdom Metazoa; phylum Mollusca; class Gastropoda; order Littorinimorpha; family Ranellidae; genus Monoplex; species Monoplex corrugatus. The sequence continues at coordinate 8,229,498 of CM060313.1, read as the reverse complement.
ACTACCCACCAACTTACTGCAGGAAGCTGGATATGGTGAGGGAACAAAGCCAAGGATTAAGGTTTTGCTTTGCTGGCATGGTTGATAATGCAGGATGTTGGCGGACAGGGTGCGGGAGTCATAGGGTTAAGATGGGCAGACAACAGACCACGTTTTATGCTTAGGACTCGGATTGAATTTGAGACCACGGCACGAGTCCATGGCTTTGTCAAATACAACCAGCCCGTGTAAAAACCAGTGGTGCCCGAAGATCAGCGTTATACTATAGTAAAAAAAGGTAAATGCTTACCTTGTTGGAAATTTTTAGCAGCCGATGTGGTAATCGATTTTGGCTTTCACCGTGGATCTTTTCAAGTCGACAGATGCTATGGCGCTATATGACTAAATTGAAAGTCACCGTATCATTTCACGACTGCTGCCAGTCATGGCAAAGTCCACTGTGTGACTGTAGTACATTGAACGTACTGGTCTAACACTGTAACAGCTTAGAAATTTAAACTTGTAGGCGACGCGACTCATGCAGTTAACGAGTGTAGATTATCCAGCTGTGGGAATTTTGTTTCAGTAAAGTAAAAAAAATATTTGATATTCGAACCCGAAATAGGGCTTCAGACTGGTTGTAACTGACACAACAGTTAACGATTTCAACTGATATCACATTTAACGTTTTTCCAAATGCAGGCAAACATAGATGTACATGTACTTTACAACACGTATAATAAATCTTCCTAAATTAGCAAACTACTTAGATTTAGCAAAATGAATTTTGAACAACCGATTGAAAGTATATTTTTTCTGAATCCTTAGTTTAGTTAGTTTAGCAATAGGGACATAACACATTAGCCGTTTGGCTATTTCAAGTCCCATCATTTTTCTTTTTTTTTTTTCTTACACTCGTAGTCAAGGTGAAGGTTTGTCGTACGCCCAGTTTTTTTTGATGATTCATTCATCATATTCGTATTTAAGTGCAATGTAATGTTTCCAATGGTCAAGCTGGTTTTTAAAAGAGTTTGTGTTTTGTGCTCTTAATTTCGTTTGGTAATTTATTCCATACATGTGCAATTCTATTTTGTGAAATAAAACTTTCTAATGTTAGTCTTGCAATATTCTATAAATATTTCATCAGTATTATTTCTTGTTTTGTCATAATTTGTCAGTTTGAAAAATTGTTTTACGTCATCTATATTGTTAAAAATCTTGAAACTTTGGATCAGATCTCCTCATTCTTCTTGCTTTTAAACTGGGTAAATTGAGTAATTCTAATCTTTCTCTATATGAATAATTTTGAAAACCATGAATTAATTTAGTAACTCTTCTTTGTATCTTCTCTGTCAATGCTGACTGTCTTTTAAGATGTGGAAACCAAATAGTATTACCATACTCCAAATGAGGCCTCACTAAGCCTTTGTACAAACATAAAAATGTCTCCCTGTTTATGTATGAGAATGTTCTTTTTATGATTCCAAGCAACTTGATTTATTAACTTTTTAATGTTATCAAATTTGAGACTTTTATCAAATATTACTCCTAAATCTTTTTCTTCTAAACATTCTATTATTTCACAGGTAATACCATCGTTTATCACAGAATATTTCTTACAAGGGTTACTTTTTCCTAAATACAAAACTTTACATTTTGAAGCATTAAAGAAAAGATTCCAAGTGTCTGACCAATGGACCAATGTATCTAAATCCTTCTGCAATATACCATTTATTTTTTTGTTCTGGTTTTGTGTGTGTGTAAGCGTGTTTTTGAATGTTCGTTTGGCAATTTTACTATAGTTATCGGGGAAGTAAAGTATTTCAATCACACCATGAACTGTACATTTTCCATCTTCTGTTCGAATGTTTATCTGTCTGCTTAAGTTTGTAGGTCATGTGCACTGGTCCGTAGCGTGGATAGACTTGCTCTTGGTTTGGTTATTTAGGCCATTTGATCCTCTCGTTTAATCGTCACCACTTGGCCTTAGCCTTTCAAACCACTGGTCCAGTGATCATTCAACCAGGTGACAGATCTCTCTCTAAACATGACAGGTTTATCTGTCTGTACTGTGAACGGTCCACTGAACTCTTTAATTTTCAATCTGTCCATATAAAAGATTTTTATATCGACCGGAGAGAAAGTGGATGTACATGGTGTTGCATATGCGTTTGTACACATGCACGTGTGTGCTTGCGCGCGTGCGTTTGGGCGTATGCTTGTATGTGTGTGTGCACGCGCGCGTTAGTGTGTGACAAAAGCTCTTTACGGGTGGATCTGTACCAAACTCACGTCGAAGCTCTGAACTGTAAAGAGCCAGGAGAGTAAAATTACAAGATAATGGTAGGTATGTTGACAACACTTCTGTTAATTGTGTACTTACTGAACAGAAAAATAAAGGTTTTATGATGCACAAAGTTTATGTAAGTTGACTTTGACGAAAGTTAAAATAAGTAATGACCCTTTCTACTTGGATTACATAAATGAACATTTGTCTTTATTTTGTGCGTACGAAGAGTTTTATAGAGATTGAACCAGTAAGCAAAAATTGAATATCACCAAAAAGAGTTTTACAAGCACAAGACAATTATTTGGGTTGATGGAACCTTGCACTGATCAGTAAAAACGTGCCTACGTAAAACTACATGAAGGTATTAAAATCGTAGTTATATCCCCCCCCCCCCCCCCACCCGTGGGGATGGCAGGTGGCTCTTTCAGTATAAATACTACCCCCTCCTGTAAATTCTGTTCTAGAAATGTCCTATTTTCTCTCGCTCTCTGTTTCTGCCCTGTACCTTTGCTTTGTCATTTCTTCCTATCATTTTCTGCCTTGCTGGTCCATTCACTGTACGTGTTCAGTAAAGTCTTACGTCCTTTTTCTTAGGATTGATAATTGGGTACATGTATTAAGTGTATTTCTGGTTCTAGGGAAGTGCGATATGCGGAAGTCAATTTGAGGTAATTCAGGCCCGTTTGTATATATGCTTCGATGTCCTAAGGTGTGTTTAAATTTGTATTTAGGTGTTTCTTTATCCCCTGTTTGATAAATTGGACAGATTGGTCAACGCCAGGGGCATCTTTTTAGATTATGTACGCGAATACATTGTGTATTTTTCTTTTTTCCTGAAGTTTTGTATGTGATTTGAAACGGTTATAACCCTGATATGGCTCTATTGTCGGCTGGGCTTTAAAGCAACCACAATGTGTATAGTCTACTGATTACGGGAATGTCCGTCTTGACACACGCACTACACACAATATACACTGCATCTCACACACACACACACACACACACACACACACACACACACACGCACCCCGCGCGCCGCCACACGCACCGCATCCATCTACAGATATTTACACATGGATTCGCCGTGTAAAATTCCAGCTGCCCGAAGGATAGAGTGCATTCCACCCATGTTTTTCTTTATGTACGTTTTACCTGTGATTTTTATTGGGAGTGAAAAGGGCGTTTGGCATTTCTTATACATCCAGATCACAGGCCAGAAATCTTGAAGTACGCTTTTTTTTCTTTCAATGTAATGAGAAGGCTTGTCCAGATAAGCTCCCTCCCCCCCCCCCCCTCCCCATTATATTTTAATTTTTTTTTAGTATCGGTCATAAAGCGCAAAACGATCGTGCTTGTAATCTGTCAGGCCTATTTAAACGTGAAAGGAAATGATTCACGAGTTGTAGTGACGACCCTAAATCCTGTTTTCACAATGTATCCGCTGTTTATTCATGAACCTGCCCCAGATTAAATACCTCTGAATCTTTTTTTCTATATAACGGGCTTAAAACGTTCCGCGTCTGGGCGGAATTCCGCAATTTCGGTTTGTGTTAAAAAAAAAATTTTTTTTTTAAACCGAAAGAGCAAGGCATCCGTGATCGGCTTGCAAGCGTTCATAGCCCCGGACCCCCCCCTAGTTTGTGTTTTTTTCCTCCTGTTTTAAGCCCTGATATAATGTTGCAGTGGAGCAAAGTTTTTGGTGTCAAAATTTTTTTTACAGGGGATGCCGAGGGCTTTTCAAGTATAAATGTTAACACCCCCCCCCCCCCCCCCCCTTCCTGAAAATTCTGTGCTAGAAGTTTCATCTTTTCTGTCAGTCTCTTGTCGTGTTCCTTTGCTTTTTCATTTCTTCCTATATACCATTTTCTTCCTTGCTGATCCATTCACCTGTATGTGTTCCTTGTAGTCTTGGTACATTCTGTTAGGATTGATAAATGAAGACATGTATGAAGTGCATTTTTGGCTCTAGGGAAATGTGATGTGCATAAGCAATTTCAGGTACTTAAGGCCCGTTTTATGTTTTAGTGTCCTATGTACGTAATTTTAGGTTATTTCAAGTCCGTTTTGTTTTTAAGTCCTTCGTTTAAATTTGCATTGAGGTGGGGTTTTTTTAAATCCCCTGTGTGATAAATTGGACGGAGTGTTCAACACCCGGGCATCTCCTTACATCATGTGCGCGAATGCACTGATATGCGTACTTAATATTCTGTTTTTCCTACTGAAGTATTGTGCACGTTTTGAATGGTTATAGCCATGGTACACAGTCAGCTGGGATTAAACAAAGTAACAATAACGATGTCTCGTCATCCATTTGTCCAAAGTCTGTACATCTAAGCATTTCACTATACTGTTGTCTCCATTTAAAGATTCATTCATCAGGCGTGGCAATTCCTCCCGTGGGGATGCTGGGGGCTCTTTCAATGTCAATAGTATCCCCACCATCTGGAAATTCTGTGCTAGAAATTTCCTCTTTTCTGTCATTTTGTTTCTGCCTTGTTCCGTTGCTTTCTGTTCTATTTTCTGCCTTGCGGGTCCATTCATCTGTATGTGTTCGATAAAGTCTTAGGTACTTTTTCTCAGGATTGATAATTGGGTACATATAGTAAGTTCATTTTTGGCTCTAGGGAGGCGAGATATGCGAAAGCAATTTCAGGTACTTTATGCATGTTTTTGTTTTGTTGTCTTTAGGTATGCTTAAATTTGTATTCAGATGCCTTTTATAAATCCCTTGTACGATAAATGGACGGAGTGGTCAACGCCAGGGGCATGTCCTTAGATCATGTGCACGAATGCATTGATATGTATACTTAATTTTTTCCCCCTGTTGAAATTTTGTATGTTTTGAAGCGGTTATAGCCGTGATATGGTTCTACGCAGTCGGCTGGACTTTAAACAAAAATAATAACAGGCATGGCAATTCTCATGGAATCCGGCTAATTTTATCGCAAACCGTCTGAATTTCCTAGGATAAAGAGTTCTTGATTCTGAGAAAAATATAGTATCCTTACTGATCCAGAATTTTAAAAAAGTGATGTAAAACAGTACAATCGACCGTGGTCGCTGCCCATGCCTATTCAGTCACGATTTGTATATGTGATCGAAAACTATAATAAACCAATATTTCCCAATACTGTTGCCTGTGATTTTTTTAGCCCTTTAATTGTACAAGATGTTAACAATTGTTGAATGTAATCAGAAAATCGCAAATTGCACAAATTTTAGTCCAGGAAAAATTCCTGAGTGTGGGAATGGGTCTGGATTTGACTAGTTTTCAAAGTTTCCGTCTTGAGCAGTTACCATACCTGATTCACTTAGGCCTATTGGTGTTTCTATGTATATACTTATGTTGAGTCTGCACCTACACTTTTGGTCTCATTCTGTTTCAGTTTAACGAAAACTACGCAAGGATAGACATACGCACTCGGCCCCCAAAAGAACAGCAATGGCAGAACAACCAGCATAAGCAAGAACAAGAACAAGTAAAGGCTCAGGTAACTCCTGCAGAAAACTCAAAAGTTCTATAAAAAAAACGGACAAAAAATTGAAAACATTAACCAAAAGAAAACGTAGCAAAAGCACACTAAGTAAAAACAGAAGATAAAAATATAAGAAAATGCAATACTACAAGAAAAGCAAGAACAAGGACAAAGTGCAACAAAAAGTTTAAAAAATTAAAATAAGAAAAACAAGAACAGTCTTGCAGAAAAACAGGAACAGTACCAAAATGAATGAAAATCGCTGCACTCAAAAGAAGGAATAAAACAAAACCCAGAAAATGACGCTTGCACCCAATACAAGGAAAACTCCAAAATCATTATCAGTGCTGTTTCCAACAGCCACAACAATTCATGGAGAGATGTACACTAAAAAATGCTGACAGCAAGTAAGCAAAGGACAAGAAGCAAAAACATCAATATCAGCGGAAACAAAAACACCAAGAAAACGGATAAAGAAAAAATGGGAAGACGATAAGGAAGATCAAAACAATACTACAAGAATAGGATAAAGGTGGAAAAGAGGGAGATGAAAAAATTAAAAGTAAAAAAAAAAAGGACACGTTGAACAGATGAAGAAAAACCGGGAGGAAAATATGAGAAATCAGACGAGAACAGTATATACAAGAATAGTATAAAGAGGGAAAAGAAGGAAGAGAAAACAAAATGAAAAACATTTACTGAGGGACACGATAAAAAAAGAAAGGGAAAGGCAAGCAGCATCAAGGAGAGAAGAAAATGGAAACGTGGGAAAAAACAAGATGGCCAAGAACAGACAAAACGAGGGGGATAAACGACGTATCACAAGGACAAATACAAGATTAGGAACACTTCTACAGCCACCCAAAAGGAAGAGGGGAAAATGGGAAAACGACAGCAAGACCAAGAACAATTAAACTGGTATCAAAACAACCGACACAAGAAGCCACAGTCTAAGAAAGAAAGAAAAAGCAGAATATAAACAAAGGTCAACGCAAACAAAAACGGGAAAATCAAAAATTGACAAGAACAAGATCAACAAAAAAACAAGGCATGAATACAACAAATTGAAGACCAAAACCAAAGACAAGATGTCAGAACGGGAGGAACAATAATACAAGTGGACTGTGACCAAATGAAGAATGAGAACAATAGCAATTCATCAACGAATGCCAAAACTACAAGACCAAGAGCAGCAAGAACAGGAATGAGTAAAACTACAAAGCAAACAAGACAAAAACACACAAAACGGAGAGTAACAAAACCAGAACAAAAAATAAAGAACAAAATTAATAACAGAAACAGACGAGAAATCAGTTGAATGACAAAGTGAACAAGTGTGGAAAGAGCAAAGACGATAACAGTGAAGAGTACACGGACAAATTAGATACCAGAACAGAACCAGATTTAAGGAACTTAAAAATGAAGTTAAAGCAGGATGAAAAAAAATATATACGGAAAATCAGCAATAAAAACAATACAAAAGAGAACGATAACAAGAACAAAGCAACCATGTCAGCAGCAGCACTAAAAGGAATGAGTACAGAAAGAACCAAAGAGCAGAAACTTAACAGCACAAGAATATTAGAAGATGCGACTGACATCAACAAAAACAAGTGGGAAAAGACTAAAACCAAGACAAAGACGAAACTTTCAGACAAAACAAAAAGCATCACAGCAATGACGAGAACAAGGATATCAAAGCATGAACAAAAAAGAACAAAATTAATAACGAAACCAAAGACAAATCTTAATAACAAAAGTTCAACAAAAACAAGAAAAGAAACGATTACAAGAGGAACATCACTAGAATAACAAACAACAAAAGTGAAATTAGAACATCAAACACCAGAAGCACATGAAAAGCACCAACGAAAACAGGCGTGAAGAATGATGAAGAAAAACAATGCTAAAGGAAAAACGAGCAGAATTAAGCAAAAAACGCACCTTATCTTTTTAGAAGCAAGTCAACAATGACAAGAAAAAGGAATAAAGTTAAGACTACCAAAAACAATATCAGCATATCGCAATCATCAACAGAAATGTGAAATCATGCCGATTGAAAAGACGAATACAAACAAAAAAGGAAAATGGTACATAACAAAACAAAACCACAGCAGTGATAAGGAAAGCAAGAAATCCAAACCAAGCCATGAAAGAATAGAACAAATTAATAAGAAAAATGGGCAAACAACAGGAAATCGGACAAAAAGACGACGACCAAGTCAACAGTAAGAAGAAGAGGAACAAGTTCAGAAAGAACGAGACTAGGAGAGAGAAACAAGAATACAAGACAATATCAACTGCCAGAACTACCAACAATAAGAAAAACTACAACGCAGAATAACATACGACAAAAAAATAAAAACAAATGTACAGCAGCAGCAACGAGAATAAGAAGAATCAAAATCAAGAACAAAACCAGAAACAAGAAGTTAAACATAACGAGAACAGTTAACGAAAAGGAAAAGAGGAACAAGCAAAAAACGGTATCAGACGAGCAAAAACGATACAAGATCAGCAAATGCTACAATCGCCAAAGAAAAAAAAATAAGAAAAAACTACAAAGTAGAACTCAAAACATGACATACAAATGAAAAAGGAAAGTAAAAGGAAAATAAAAACAAAACAGTAATAACATGACAAGAACAAAAATGAAATTAAATCAGAACAGAACTAAAGTCAAACAAAAAGACAACCAAAGTCAACAGGAACAAGAAAAACACATATAGATCAAGGGCGGAAAAGAGTACAAGAACAATATCAAGAAATACAAACGCATCAGCAAGAACAGAAATTCTTTTAAAAAAAAAAAAGAAAGAAGGAAGAAAAAAAACAGTAAAAAGCAAAACCAAAAAAGACGAAGACAGCAACAAAAATAGAAACGGCCAAAAACAGAATTCCGAACAAAACAAAATATCAACCAAGTCAACGAGAAGATAAGTACAGAAAGAATGAGACTTAAAGAGCAAAACTGATAAAAGAATACAAGGTCAGTATCAACAAATGCAAGAACCACCAACCAAAAAACAAACTACATGGCATAATATAAACAAAAACAAATGTAACATCAAAGCGAAACAAATATCCACAACAGCAATTGCAGAACAATAACAAAAGTATACAATTAATAGAACAAAACGGAACAAAACAAATCGACATGAACAAGAGGAGCAAGTACAGGAAGAAGGCGACTACAACAGGAAAAAACAAAACGAAGACCAAAACCAAAATCCTAGAACCACATTAGCAGCACCAGCAAAAACAAGAACAAGAAAAGAACTACAACTGAAAAAAAAAAACAGAACAGAAAATGTCAGGCGAAGAAACAAGAGCAGCAAAAACGAAAACGACATGAACAGAATTACGAACAAAAGATACCGACAAAAGAATGCAACAAACGAAAGAACGCCAACCAAGCCAAGAAGAACATGGAAGAGCAACAAGTGCTGAAAGAACAAGAATAAAAGAGCAAGAACGTCACCAGATGCTAGAACTGCCAATAAAAACACAAAAGAAAAAACAAAGCAAAATAAAAAGACAATACAAACAAAAATGGAAAAAAGACAAAAGCAAACCTCAACAGCAATAAGAACGAGAACAAGCACGACAAAACAAAACAAAAGAAAAGAAGAAAATTAAGAACAAAAACAAAGACAAGAAGTCAGAATATCCAAAGTCAAAAACACAAAAATCCAGAAAGTACAATACCAGAAGAGCAAGAGTACTACAATATCTACAAATAGCCAAACCACAATACCAACAGCACGGACAAGAACAGGAATCGAGAAATGATCAAAGTAAAATGCAGAAACAACAAAAAAAAGCAAGAGCGGAGAAACAAGTGAAACAACGGCAAACAAGTCTGCAGTATTCAGAAGAGGAGCAAGCACAAAGGACAAGACTATTGAGCAAACACGGTAACAAGAGCACAAGAAAAACACCAATAAATGCTAGAACCGTTAGCAAGAACGAAAATATACTACAAAACGGAATGAACATGAGACGTGCACACAAAAAGGAAAAGCAAAACATCACAAGAGAACAGCAAGAACAAACAAAAGCCAAATCAAAACAAAACCAAAGGCAACATGAAGTCCAGGAAACATTAAGACAGTCAACAGTGACATGTACACAACAAGACTACAAAGCAAAATCAGCAAAAGCAAGAAGAGTACAAGAACACCAAGTGTCAGAATCACAACACTAGAACCAACAAAAACATGAATGAAAAAGAAGAAAAAGAAAAATATCACAAAAAAAGCAAGAGCAAAAACAACAGACTTAATTAATAACGGGAAGAGTACAATTTGAACAACGCTAAAAGCTCCAAGAAGAAGGGAAAAGATGTCAAAACGAGTAAAGATACAAACGAAAAGGGAAAACCAAAACGACAGCCGCAATAACAAAACAACAAACACAAATTACGAACAAAGAAGCAAAAGAGTTAAAAGCAAGGAAAAACATTTGAAAACCAAAACAAAAGTACAAAAAGACAATATGAAATGCAAAACCCACACCAACAGCACCAACAAAGAACAGGAATTCAGAGAAGATAAAAAAAATATAGAACAGCAGACCGCCGCCACCACACACCCCCAAAAAAAGGGAAAAAAGCGACAAACACAACAAACAAAATGAAGTCGAAAGAAAAGATAAAGTCCACAAAAACACGGAAGACGAACCAGTACAGAAAGAACAAGACTAGAAGAGTTGAAAACGATAATGGTAAGAATACAAGATCAGTATCAAGATATGCCAGAACCACCATCAAGAACAGAAATAATACAAACTACACACCAGAATGAAAGCAAGACAAAAATACCAACAAAAACCGAAAAATGACACAAAACTTCAGCAAGAACGAGAACAAGCAAAAAAAAAAAAAAAAAACATGACAAAAATAGAAGAAAATTGAGAACAAAACCAAACACGACAATAAGTCGAACAAACGAACATAAAAATTCAACAAGAAGAGGGACAAGTAGAGGAAGACCAGACTGGAAGAGCAAGAATAATAAATGTCAAAACCACAACACCAGCACCAGCAAAAACAAGAACAAGAAAAGAAATATAACCAGAAAACAAGAACAGAAAATGTCAGGCGAAGAAACAAGAGCAGCAGAAACGAAAACGGCAAGAACAGGATTACGGTACGAACAAAAGCTACCGAGAAAAGAATGCAACAAACGAAAGAACGCCAACCAAGCCAAGAACATGAAGAGCAACAAGTGCTGAAAGAACAAGAATAAAGAGCACGAACGATAACACAGTTCAAGAACAATTGTCACCAGATGTTAGAACTACCAATAAAAAAGAGGAAAAAAAATACAAAGCAAAATAAAAACAAAATACAAAGCAAAATAAAAACAAAAAATACAAAGAATAAAAAAAATACAAAGCAAAATAAAAAAAATACAAAGCAGAATAAAAAAAATACAAAGCAAAATAAAAAAAATACAAAGCAAAATAAAAACAAAAAATACAAAGCAAAATAAAAACAAAAAATACAAAGCAAAATAAAAAAAATACAAAGCAGAATAAAAAAAATACAAAGCAAAATAAAAACAAAAAATACAAAGCAAAATAAAAACAAAAAATACAAAGCAAAATAAAAACAAAAAATACAAAGCAGAATAAAAACAAAAAATACAAAGCAAAATAAAAACAAAAATACAAAGCAGAATAAAAACAAAAAATACAAAGCAGAATAAAACAAAAAATACAAAGCAAAATAAAAACAAAAAATACAAAGCAAAATAAAAACAAAATACAAAGCAAAATAAAAAAATACAAAGCAAAATAAAAACAAAAATACAAAGCAAAATAAAAACAAAATACAAAGAATATAAACAAAAAATACAAAGCAAAATAAAAACAAAAAATACAAAGCAGAATAAAAACAAAAAATACCAAGCAAAATAAAAACAAAAAATACAAAGCAAAATAAAAACAAATACAAAGCAAAATAAAAAAAAAAACGAAGCAAAATAAAAAAAAATACAAAGCAAAATAAAAAGACAATACAAACAAAAAGGAAAAAAGGAAATTTAGACAAAAGTAAACTTCAACAGCAATAAAAACGAGAATAAGCACAACAAAAAATAAAAATCAAGAACAAAGAAGAAAATTGAGAACAAAGACAAAGTCAAAAAAATTCTGAAATCAACAAGAACATACAAAAGTCCAGAAAGAACAATACCAGAAGAGCAAGAGTACTAGAGTATCTACAAATGGCTAAACCACAACGCCAGCAGCACGGACAAAATCAGGAATAGAGTAATGATAAAAGTAAAATGTAGTAAAAAAAAAAAAACTGCCAGTGGGACGAAACAAAAACGGGAAAAAAGAAAATTGAGAAAGAAAAATACAAGTGAAAACGGCAACCACGTCAGTAACGAGAAGAGGAACAAGTATAAAAAGGACAAGACCGTAGAGCAGATACGATAACCGTACGCGCACTGGAACTTGAGTAAACGCTAGAACCGCCAGCAAGAACAAAAATAAGAAAAACTTCAAAGCATAATGAAGATGAGACGTGCAAAAAACAAAAAAAAAGGAGACGCAAACAAAACCACAGTGAAAACGGCAAAAACAAACCACGAATCCAAGCCAAATCAGAACAAAACCAAAGATAACAGGAAGTCAAAAGAAAGCCAAGTCAACATGAAGAGGAGACAAATACACAAAGAATGAGACTAAAAGAGCGAAAAATATAACAAAACAAAAAATGGAAAAGAGAACAGAACTGAGCGAGATCAACTGAGGGAAACGGAAACAAGAGGGAAAAAACGCCCATAAACAAGAACAAGAACATCGGACAAGGAGAAAGATCAACCGTGAAAGAACGGTAAAAGAGAATACAAAGATGCTAATTTGCACAAGACCCCCCCCCCCCAAAAAAAAAAGGGGGGGGGGGGGTAACGGAAACATGAAAAAATGAAGATAGAACTACGAAAGAAAATGACAAATGCAAGAAAAACTTCGGAAGAAGAAAAAGCAATAAGAATACAAGCACAGCCTGCACACCACAAAAGAGACTATTTGAAACGACTTTAAAAGTAAGGCGACAAGGACAAGCAGAAAAGTTGAACAAGAACAGGACATCGGTATGAAGAAAGAAATCTAGGAAAGACGACGAAATGAATAAGAAAAATAAAACTAAAACAATGAAGAAAACGTACAATGAGAAAAAGAAAACAGCGAGGAGAGTAAAACGAACTCCTAAATAAACGAAAAATAAATCATCCAAGGAAAATTAGAAAAGCAGGACCAAGTTAGTAAATACACAAGATGAACAAAATGGAAAGGAAGAAGAAAAAGTAAAAACTTGTTTATAGATACAAAAAGTGCAAAAACTACAAATGTAAGACAAGAATCGAACAAAAATAGAATAACGACAAAAAGATTCATCTTAAAGGGAAAATGTAAACATCACAAACCAAAAATTCAGGAACAAGCATAAACAATACAAGGAACCAGAAGAACAGGAAAACCAATATAAGCGCGTATCCAACAAAACAAAACAAAACATGAGAACAAAACTAAAAAATAAAGCCATGACAATGATCCTTCCAGGGGAACAAGAAGAAACGAACAAATGCCATCACCACCACCAACAAAATAAAGCGCAGGGTAAGAACACTTAAGGACGGCGAAATGCAGAACAAAATCAAAACGGAGAAACAAGACGTAAACACAATTCAAGGAACAATTACGAGAATACAAAAATGAGGAACAAGAACGTTTTGATACAAAAAGAAACACTACAAAATGAAAGGGAACACCATGCCATCCAAACAGACAAAAATGAAAAAGAACAAGAGGAAGGGAAAAGTGCAGGAAAATACAGACTCCAGAAACAAACGGAAAAGAAACACAGTAGCGCATAAACAAAAACAGAACAAGAGCAAGGTACAGGCAATAACGAGAATTAGAACAATTATTTACAGAAAAGGTTAAAAGAAGAAAAACAAGTTAAAAGAAACAATAACATGAGCATCAATGAAAGAGAATGGTACTAAACCGATGACGACAGCAAGAAAAAGGAACGATGGTTATGAAGAAAACAAAAATGGAATTTAAAACACATCAGAAAAAAGTACAATACAGAAATTGAACAGATATAAAAAACAGTATCAAGAAAGAAAATCTAAAGAAAAAAGTACAAGCAAAAACAACAGAACAAGAGGAACACACCACTAAGAACAAGACGAACAACACAAAACAAAACGGATCACAAGCATAAGAAGCAAGAAGAAAACCGCAGGAGAACAAATACACGAAGGAAACAAAAATAAAAAATAAAGCCATGACAATGATCCTTCCAGGGGAACAAGAAGAAACGAACAAATGCCACCACCACCACCAACAACAAAATAAAGTGCAGGGTAAGAACAATAAGGACGGCGAAATGCAGAACAACAAAATCAAAACGGAGAAACAAGAAGACGTAAACTAAAACGGGTTTTCTTAACAACCGGAATGAAGAAGAACATGATTTAACAAAAATGGACCAAAAATCTAGAAGAAGAGCAAAAAATAGAAAAGAAAAACGATTCTTTAAAGATGAAACAGAACAATGAGAACAGGAAGAAGAACCAAAACAGTATATAAATGCAGAAGAATTGGAAGAGTAATAACTAGAAGAGGAAGAACAAGAGTAAATAAGAAGATAAAAAGATGAACAACCAACAGGGAATATATGTAAATTACAAGAAAAAAAAGGACATAGCAAGATGTAACAAAGAAAAAAAGAAAAATAATAGAGTAAAAAGAAATGCAAATATAGAGGACAATTAAAACTTTGATAAATGATAAGAAAAATAAGAACGCAATACAGAAGACTCGAAGGAGGGGAAAGGGCTTAAAATCGTTAAAACCAAGAATAAGAACAGCAAGAATGGAAAATGGCAAGAACTAATTCCCCTACCCAACACACATAAACATGAAAATACCTGTGAACACCTACACAGCGGCAAGAAAACGCAGAAACAAAAGAATCAGAAAAAAGAACCACGAAATCAGAACTTTTAACAAGATCATCATAAGACAACACCAATTATGGCAAAAACAAGAAAAAAAAATTCGACAAGCATGTCGAAGGGAAAAGGTTTAAGAAATAAGCGTCATAAAGGTTAACAACGTCAAACCACTGCAAATCAGCACAGATGAAGAAAAACACCACGATTATCAACGTCAAAGGACTGAAGTATAAACAGCCTTACTAGATATAGAAAGAAGCAAAAGAGGACCAATGTGAAATCTAGCGAGACGAGAAGAAGAGGAATGAGAAAAAGTTCAGCAACTTGGAAGAAAGAAGAGGGGGAAAAACATATCCTCACCAAAATTGATAACAGTATCGTTCCATTTCATTCGCTTTGCGTTCTCCAATGTTTGAGATGGTCATCGCTGTCTGGGGAAGTCGGCGCTCTTAATGATGCTCCAAGTCTCGCTGATGGTTTCTGTAAGACATTTTTTACTTGTTGGTTTCGGGCATAGGAGTCCACTGCAGCACTTGGGTTGGAAAGTCTTGACACTCGATTAAGCCAGTAAATGCGCAGTTTGCAGATTTCACTAGAAACTGGAGATAGATTGGACCGCTGTCGGAATTCGTCGTTGGAAGTGACGTAACTCCGTTTGATGCCTACTTTTTTCTGAAGTTTTCCGGGTCAAAAGAATCGAGTTTCTCGTCGCCGGATATCAGTTGCCAGGTTTCGCACCGCAAAGCTAGGTGGACAGGATGTGTAAGATCGAATCTTTAGTTTTTAAGGGGCTGCTGATGCTTTTACCTTTTCTGCTATTCAATTCTTGTTCTTGGTCCATACAAACCCCGTTTAGTGATTGAGCGTCCCAGGTTGTTTTGACCTGTGAAAACGTCGGTGTTTGGTGATCACCATCAGCATGTTTTGTCATTTTTCCACTTACTGCTAAATCCAGCTTTATGGCACAGTCACCATGGGCTCTACAAGCTCATAGAGACTCTGGAGTGTTATCGGATAAGGCTGCTTTATCACACGCCTCCTTACCAGTTGATCACATGTTTTCAGTAACTGGAATAGTTTATTTTTCAAGATGAAGTCTGCACTCTCGGAATGAATTCCATATGCAATAACATCATTGGTGCCTTGTGATGGAGAAGATCCAAAATGATCATGACACGTCTTAAACCTGCGCATAAACCCATGAGCTAACTCAGACCTGAGGTCCTTCCTAGCCTGTAGGTTTTGCATCTTGTATGAAAAAGACAGCGGCCTGGCCGACGGTTGAACCCACAAACTCTTTTTAGTTGTGAGTATAGCGCTGTGTCACCTGAGGTAATGGGCCACAGGGACTGTCCTCCATCAAGTCCTCCACAGAACTCCATGGATCCGTCGGGTCCTCTCGGCTGTCGCAGGATGATCACCATGGTTTGACCGTTGCCATGACCCGTCACCGGATTGGCACTCTGGACTGCATTCAGACGACACTAAATCCAAGGGTTTCAAGGTGGTGAAGTTCCCGGACTTGGAGCTTGATCAGGCTGCATTTTACTTCCAGGATTGAACTTAGAAACTGAACCCCGTTTTAGGATTCCTTTGGTGACGAAAAACTAGCGTTAGGTGTCAAGTGCCCTGCCACATGGCGTTGGCGATCATGGCCCTCCATACGAATCCGTTTTTTGTCGCTGCAAGTACGTCTACCACCCTCTCTGTCTTAATCCATTCCGGAAGTCCGTCCAATATTTTCTCCCTCGGTCTACCTCGCGTTGTTTTCCCCTCCAGCTTTCTTGTTGTGACTAGGTGCTCAAATTTCTCTTGCCTCATAAAATGTCCTATAAATGTTGCTTGTCTTTTCCTAATCTTCTTCGTTAATGTTTGTGTTTGCCTCCTTAAAGACTGTCTCGTTTGTTTTCTTTGCTGTCCATGGAACTCGCAACATTCTTCTTAGAAAGCACATTTCGGTTGCTTCAATCTTGTTCTGACTTTGCGTGTTGATTACCAACGCTTCACATCTGCACAACAGTATCTGTTCTATGTATTGTAACATTAAAGAACTCTCTTCTTAATGTTGATTATAGGCTTTTGTTGGGAAGAATGCTTTTCATTGTCTTGAATGCTGTGTTAGCTTGACCGATTCGGCTGGCTATTTCTAATGCGCATCTGCCATCAGGTGAGATGACATCAGATATTTAAAACTATTAACTTTTTCAGTGTTGTGCCATTTGCTATTTTGCGTGAGAGGATTTTTTTCAATGATTACCATGACTTCAGTCTTAATATTTAGCTCCCACTCTTTATTGGGTGTGTCATATTCGACAGAGGCGGTCTACTTTATCCATTGCTGTGATGGCGTTGGGTTCCATTCTTTATTTCACAGGACGACCGGGGACTAGGACCCACAGGATAGGAGCCTGTGCCTTGCCTGAGCCATTTCCATCCGAACTGTTTCCCGATGAACCCTCATTAGTTGCCGGTGGTGTGTGTGTGTGTCGTTTTGGTCTGTTTTTCTTGTGTGTGTTACCAATGTCATTTTACATCTGAACCAGCAGCTGTTTTCTAATCTTTTGATACTGACTTTAGCAAGTTGTGTGTGTGCTTAATCTGTTTTGTAGTCAGGTGTTTACTGCTGTTGTCCCAGATTACAACACGCACAGCACAACGCCAGTCTTGAGCATTCGTCATGGTATCCCAGGCGTGTTTCGCATGCTTCTGTGTTTGAAATTTGACTAGAACACAAGTGGCAGTGCTGGAGCCAGTCTGAGGATGTTTGTCGGTAATCTTTGCCACATCTCCTGATCTGAAAATTCTCACGTGTTCAATATCACCATAAATCCCCAGTTTTCACACAATCCATCCACCCGGACGGGACCACCACCTTGTCGAGAGGCTTGAGGTCTCAATGATCCCTTGAACAATGCCGACGGGGGCTACTTGTTAGAAAGCTTTGGTTTTTCACTAGTGACAGTCCTGATAACCAAGGTAGTTAAATGGATTAGACTTGACAGTATAAATTGAAGCCCCTGGTTGGATTACCCATGTCAGACAGGTCAAGGGGGAGGGATGAGACGAAGCGTGGTTCCACCCACATTTCCATTTTCATCGTCTCTATCTTCATATTCACGAGTAGTTTCGCCCGGACGGGACCACCACCTTGTCGGGGGGGGGGGGCTTGAGGTCCCAATGATCCCTTGAGCTATGCCGACGGGGGCTTTTTGCTAGAAAGCTGTGTTTTTTTAATGATGGTCCCGATAACCAAGGCAGTTGACGTGAACTGGACTCTTAAACAACATAATAAAATAATGCCCCTGGTAGGGTTACCCATGTCGGATAGGTCAACGGGGAGGGATGAGACAAAGCGTGGTCCCACCCTCATTTCCATTTTCTTCATCCCCATAGTCATGTTCATGAGTGGTTGCCGTAAGCAACCCGCAATCCCAAGCTTGAGGTACTTGGCGAGGGGATGAATGGTGTACGATAGTCAGTTGTTAAAGTACACTGCCTGGTTTCATACGGGACGGTTCCAGTTGGACGGACACCAAGAGATTGGCCATCCATTGTCCCTTCCCCAGCACGGCAGCTCTCCTGGGGGTTGTGTGCGACACTACCGCGAGCGTTATTACCGCGTGTAACATTATGGCGTGCAACATTACCGCGAGTGTAACCCTATTCCGAGTAACACTACTGCGTGTAACACTACCGCGGGTATAACACTATCGCGTGTGTAAAACTGCCGCGAGTAACACTACCACGTGAAACACTTCGCGTGTGTAACACTATCGCGTGTGTAAGACATCCGCGAGTAACATTTCCACGTGTAACAGTTCTGCGTGTGTAACACTAACGCAAGTGAGTTTTCTGTCATTCTGCAGTACTGTCAGTACGAATATGATTTGTAATGTTATTTTGAGAGAGAGAGAGAGAGAAACAGACAGACAGACAAAGAGACAGAGAGAGACAGACAGACAGATGGACACGCACGCACGCACGGACGCACGCACACACACACACTCACACACACACACACACACACACACACACAGAATGCTTAGAATTTTAATTTACAAAACATATCAAAAGCAATACTGAATTACAGAAAAAAAAACAGCACATAGTATCTCTTTCTCTCTCTTTCGCTCTCTCTCTCTCTCCCTCTCTCTCTCTCAAAATAGCATTGGGATTCCATCGATACACAAGCCGTTCACCAAACAAAACATCTAAAAGGAATGGCCACACTAAAGGCAGGTGTCAAGTGTCACGATTGGTTCAACACACATTGAATTCAATGTTTCTGGCCACTGACCGTAAGAAAGGAACCTTGTCGTTTTCCTCGTCCTCGTTGTCTTCAGCCCGTTCGTACGACTGGATGAGCGTCTGGAGTCGTTTGTTGATGGCCGAGAAATGTTTCTTTGACGTTGGACCAGGGTGACCTCCTTCCATTTGAATTTTAAGACCGTGCTGCAGACTTTGTTCCTTTTGGATTCCGGCGATGAATTTCCAGATGGATGGATTCGGGCCGTCAAACATGGATTGCAAGCCCCTGTGCCACCCTTCCAGTTTATTATTTGTACGCGGGAGATCGACTTGGTTCCTGTCGCGAACTGACCAAAACTCAAGAGCAAAACGTGGAGGGGCCCGCGTGGGATTTGCGTCCCGTCTTCTCCCACGGCGGAGTCTTCCAACATAATTGTCCTCAAAGTAGTCATAGAGTTCACCCAAGCGTGAGTCCATGTCTTTCACTCATGTCTTCCTGCAGTTTCTCGAAATGCCCTGTGATCTTCTCTGGTGCCAAAAATGCCAATGATGCGAGCATGCGGCAGTACAGCCGTGTGTCTTCGCCGTCGGTATAGGTGACTCGCAACCCAAGATCCTGGATCTTTCTCCAGATTGACTGGCA
This sequence comes from Monoplex corrugatus, assembly GCA_030674185.1. NCBI lineage: Eukaryota > Metazoa > Mollusca > Gastropoda > Littorinimorpha > Ranellidae > Monoplex > Monoplex corrugatus. The sequence continues at coordinate 8,209,881 of CM060313.1, read as the reverse complement.
TAAGTGGAAGAAGCATCCTCTGACCTCGATGTGTGGAAACGCCGAGATGATTGCAGCTTTGGCTGTCAATTCAAAATCAAGGATGCAAAACCGTGGGTTCAGATTTGGTGCGTACATTTTGATAAGGCGCCACATTTCCTCGTATGTCCGTCTGTTCTTTCCTGCCAGAAGAGCATACAAGCATGGGAAGACATGGTTGTCTTTAATGACATGAATGGTGTACAGCTGAAAAAACACTTGTGATGCTACTTTGAACGTGCCGTCGGCCATCCAGTTACAGTTTGCAGTCATAAACCGCAACATTTCGTTGGTTCCGAAGAGAATAATGCGTTTCAACCGGTTTTCTTCTTCATCAGCGTCACCTGTATCGTGCAATATAAACCTGACTTGAGTGCCTCCAACTAGAACTTCTCTGAATTGTTCCCGAATTTCGATGTCTTCCAAATTTAGTGGAAGAGGGGGAAAGGCATCATCTCTTTTCCGTTTTCTCTGAATTGTGCGCCTGAGTGCTGATCTCTGTGGCAAATTGGTCAGCGTCTCATCAGTCAAATTTGCCATCATTTCTCCAATTAATCTTCGAGGTGGTGCATCTGTAGCAGCGGCTCTTTCTTTCATCTCAGCAATACTTTTCTGCTTCTGGACGTCCTCTGGGTTGGCAGGGTGGTTGTGGTCATTCTTTACATTGGGGATGGCACCATTGCGGTAGTCAAGCGGAGTGCTGATTCTCCCTTTACATTTGTCCTGTACGCAGCGCCAGTTGACCGTTGTTTTATTTACACTATATCGACGGTAAAAATACCAGTTGTAGAGGATCTTGTCATAGGAGTAACGAGACTGTATTACCTCCATGGCCAAAGTTTTAAATGTTTGTTTGGACTGCAAATGATCGACACTCTCCCTGAACATTAACTCAATGCTTGTCGTGCTAACCAAGATTAAAACACAAACTCACAAGATAAAAAGAAAGTTTGCACTTATACACACACACACACTCACTCTCTCTCTCTCTCTCCCTCTTCCTATCTCATCTCTCATCACGCGGTAGTGTTATTCGCGGTAGTGTTATACTCGTGATAGTGTTACACGCGGTAATATTACTCGCGGTAGTGCCCCGCACCCCTCCTGGGGTGACCGAGACATTTCTGCCATCGCTGAGCCTACGCTCATGTCCAAACCCAAGAAACAAAAAAGAAAAAGACAACGAATGCGACTCGGATTCCGAGAAAGAATCAAGACAGGAAACAGGTTTGGAGGCAGCATGGTTTGTAGTGACCGGCATAGATGAGGAAAACCCAATCTGGAAACTGAGTCCCTTTGCCATACAGAAGTGATTTCAAGGATAGGAAACCCCAAAACAATTTATAAAATTGCGAAACAGAAAATACCTTGTGGAGTGTAAAGACAAGCAGTCAGATCGCCTGCGTAGAGCATCGGTACTTGTTGACCGCACAATAAAAGTTACGCCACAAGGATTGAACAGTAGCAATGGAGTCATAAGATGCCCTGAGCTGAGAGGACTGTCGAAAGAGGAGATCAGGACGGAACTGAAAAGCCAGGGTGTTGTAGAGGTATGCCCGGCCATGTTCCTAAAGGGGTCTGAAAAAATCCCGACAAACACGCTGTTCCTGGTATACCCCAAGACCTGAAAATTGGCTACTTGAAAGTGAAAGTGTCATTGTATGTGCCATCACCGATGCGCTGCTTCCGATGTCAAAAGTTTAGCCACATCAAGGACAGGTGTACCGAAACACAAAAGTGTGCCATGTGCGCCAAGGAGGCACATGAGGTGAGATGTGAAGGTCCACTAAATTGTATGAATTGTGGAGGTAACATCCATCATCCTCCAAAGGTTGCCTCGTATAGCAAAAGGAACAAGTGATACAACGACTATAAAAACGGGGAAAAAACACCTTTCCACGAAGCCAAAAGATTGATGGAAGCTGCTGGTTTCCATCAATCTTTTGGCTTAGTGGAAAGGCATCGACCAAAAGCTATGCATCAGTAGTTGATACTGTCAGTCAAGTATCCATAGCCTGTCAAACCGATCTAACCTGAAACAAGTAAGTTTCGAAACAGTGCAAGACACAAAGGTCCTCAGCGGGGGCGTTAAACCCGCTGCCTCCCAGGCTGCTCAGCAGCCAAAACCAGCTGATGTTAGCGACCCAGGGAAACCCGTCTCCCTGGTAAACCCGACCCGGCCGTCCGGGAGCAGCTCCAAAGTAAGTGGACGAGGGCAAAAAGTATTGTTGGTAGAGATAAAGAACTCTCCTCCAGCACTTAAAGGGCCTAAGCCCGTGCTTCCTGCAAGCAGGTCAGCCGTCAAGTCTGACCGCCTGAAAAAAGCGGAACAAAAACTAGAAAATAAGCACGCTCCATTACAAGCTGAGGATGACAAAACCGATATGGACTGAATTGCCTTGTGTAGTTCCGCTAATAATGCAGAGTATATAGTCCATTGGAACATACGAGGTGTCCACTCCAATCTAGAGGAGCTCAAGCTACTTTGCTGTGACCTGCAGCCTGCTGTAGTGGCTTTACAAGAAACGTTAATACGTGAAGGGAAGAGTTTTCCTTAATGAATTTCAACATTGTTTCAAAACCAGCACAACCTAAAGATGGAGGAGTAACAGGTGGAGTATGTTTGCTGCTACACGGGTCCGTTTTGTTTAGTTCCATTAATCTGAACACCGGTTTACAAGCAGTGGCCGCAAGGGTATCTCTAAGCAAAACTAACCATTTGCTCTGTGTACCTCCCTCCATCTGTTGCTGTTACAAAAGAACTGGTTGATTTGATTGAGGAACTTCCAAGACCTTATTTGTTGTTGGGCGATTTGAATGGCCATTCCCCGCTTTGGGGTAGAGAAGATACTTCAGAGCGTGGTCTCTTGCTGGAAGACATCTCCGGTTTAAACTTATGCTGTCTAAACGATGGATCTCCGACATACATTCATCCTGCAAATGGTACACTTTCCTGTTTAGATCTATCAGTGTGTGATGCTTCACTGGTTTTGGACTATGAGTGGAAAGTTCTGGATGATCTGCATGGAAGTGACCATCTTCCAGTTGTCTTAACGAATCCACCGTTGGACATGAGTCTTTACCGGAGTGCTTGGTTTTTCACAGGGCTGACTGGGATTTGTTCGAGAGGGCTGTCCGGAGCGATTTGGAGGAAGAAAGGTGATGATCCAGTAAACACTGACGCAAATCATCCTGAGCTGTGCCAAACAAACAATTCCCACATGGTCAAAGAAAGCGCACATGCCTAAAACACCATGGTTTACTTCGGAATGTAAACAGATTAAACAAGAGCTCAACGTCGCGTCTTCCAAAATCCATCAGCGGACAGTGTTCGGGCTCATCAAACACTGCGAACAAAGTCGATTTATATCTTTAAAAGAAACGACAGTCATGGACAGACTTTTGCTCCAAACTGGCGTCCCGAACCCCAAAAGTCTGGAAAATCATCAAACAAATTAAAGGGAAAAATACCTGTCCCTCTGTCTACCATTTGACACAGTCTGATTACTGACAAAACGGCCTTTAATAACATGTTGGCGTCCACCATTGAAAAGAGACTCTTTCTCAGCCAATAAATCGGCGCTTTTCCGGAAAAACAAATCCCTGAAAGAAAAGAGAGCCTGTAACTAATTCTGTGATGATAGGAAAGAGTACGATCTTCCACTGACGTTAGGCGAACTAAAAGGTGCTCTTCTGACTTGCTCTGACTCTTCTCCTGGCTTAGATGAAATTCATTACAATCTCGTGAAGCATCTCTCGGGAAAGAATTTGGAAATTCTGTTGAAAGTGTACAATTACATGTGGACAACAGGATTCTTTCCTCCCTCGTAGCGGAAAGCCCTAAACCTGAAAAAGATGTATCCAATCCATGCAATTATCGGCCAATAGCCCTAACCAGCTGTCTTTGCAAAGTGATGGAAAAAATTATAAACAACGGACTGAAGTGGAAACTGGAGAATGACGGTACCTTGGCTAAAAAACAATGCGGTTTTCGCAAGCACCATTCCAAGATCATTTAATTTGCCTTGAAACGACCATCTGTAATGCTTTTCTGAAGAAACAGCATGTAGTGGCTATCTTCTTTGATTGGAGAAAGCATATGATACCACCTGGAAATCAGGAATTCTTATGGACATACACGAATTGGGTTTTCGGGGTCACCTACCTGCGTTTATCCAAAACTTTTGGCCGATGGACAGTTTCAAATGCGGGTTGGTACTACTCTGTCGGACATCCACAAGCAAGAGCTGGGTGTATACAACAAGGGAGCATTCTCTCTCCTGTGGTGTTCAGTATCAAGATCAACAATATAGTCAAGTCTGTACAGCAGGGCTCAGACTGTTCCCTGTCTGGTTATGGACGATTTTGCAGTTTATACAAATGGAAGCGTCTATGCAGGCGTTGAGCGGTGGCTGCAGCGGTGCGTAGATAGGATCCAGCACTGGGCAGAGACAAACGGCTTTACTTTTTCCGTAACCAAAACGAGTATCTACTTTCAGAAACTGCAACAATTCTTTGCCACTCCAGAAATTTACCTGGGGAAAGTCCATCATTCCAGCTGTAAAAGAAGCTAAATTTCTGGGTTAGATCTTTGTTGAAATGTTGAATGTTCTGTCATATCCAACATCTGATAACCTCGTGCCAGAAAGCTCTGAATATTCTTCGAGTTGCTCATACAGACTGGGGTGCCAACAGGAAAATGCTGCTTCACCTGTACAGAGCTTTAATTCGCTCTAAACTGGACTATGGATGCGTAGTATACGGGTCTGCGAGACCGTCGTACTTAGAGGCACTGGATCCCATTCACCTTCAAGGGCTGCGCCTATGTCTTGGTGCATTCAGGACAATTGTGTATAGTTTGTATGCGGAGGCAGGGGAGTCCTCCCTGAGCAACCGTAGACAAACTAAGCTTAAATTTCTGTTTAAGACTGTTCTGTGAACCGGAAAACCCAGCTACAACTGTCTTCAACCCCAGATTGCAAAGTGAATTTGAAAAAAACATCCGAAAGTGACTCCTTTAGGACTCCGTATCCGTCCCCATATGGAAAAGGCAGATGTAAGTTTAGCGGTTGTTAACGACTTCTCGAAGTTTCCGCATAGCCCACCATGCATCTTGAAAACACCGAAGATTTGTTTGACCTTGCTTCCCTCCATAAAGACAATGCCAGTACACTGGCGTACAAATCAGTTTATACAGAACTGTGTGAAAAATCTCCCGTCATCCCACAGAATCTTCACTGACGGATCCAATTCTGATGAAGGTGTTACTGCCACTGCATTTTGTTCCGAGATTCCCAATCGAGCATTTTCAAAACATATTCCATCTGAGAGTCTGTTTACACTGCTGAACTGACTGCTGTAGTTTTGGCACTGAAGATGGTGTCCAAATCGAAACACAAAGTTTCTCGTGTTTTCTGACTCCCTTTCTGCTTTGAAGGCAATTGCTGGCCGAAACATAAGTCACCCTAAACTTGGCGAAATTCTTCTGTTTTCTACTCTTACAAATGAAGGTTATGGGATTGGTTTTGCCTGGATCCCTGGCCATGTTGGTATTGGAGGCAATGAAAAGGCTGACTGCCTGGAAATAACGCCACAATGGCAAAGATGTCTTAATCCTTGATTCCTTACACAGATGTCAAATCGAAAGTACACAGTTACGTGAGAAATCTGTGGCAGGAGGATTGGAATGAACATACAGATAACAAACTTTTCCAATTCCGCCCTAACCTAAAAGAAATTTTTTCATCTGCTACAGGAAACCGTAAGAAAGAGACAGTGTTATGTAGGTTACACACGGATCTCGCATCCTACACTCATTCGTACCTTTTGAAAAATGAAACCATGGTGTATATAACACGCGATGAGCCGTTGAGCATCAGACACCTCCTCCTCCATTGCTGGGACTTGAACGATGTGAGACAAAAGCACTACACGGCGGACTCCTTAAAGCAGCTTTTCCGAGACATACCTCCTGATGCAATATTCCAGTTTTTACAAGAGGTCAATGGATTTCACCTGATGTGAATTTACGTCTGTTTTTCTTTAATCCCATTTTAGATTTGCAAGGTTAACGGTGAGCATGGTTTTTTAACTGTTAACATAGAGCGTGGTTTTAACTGTCTTTTATCTTAACGGGTTTTGTTTTTGTTTTTTGACGTGGTGTTTAGCCCTGATATGGCTCTAGTAGTCGGCTGGGCTATAAGCAATATGTATTGACGGTATTGCTGCCGCTGCCTTCTGTTCCGAGATTCCCAGTGGAGCATTTTCAAAACAAATTCTGCCTGACAGTCCGTTTATATTGCTGAACTGACTGCTCTGGTTTTGGCACTAAAGATGAAATCCAAATCCAAGGACAAGGTTTTCTCATTTTTTCTGACTCCCTTTCTGCTTCACTTGCAGAAACATTAGTCACCCTGAGCTTGTGAAGTTCTTCGAACTGTTTTCTACTTTTTGCTAATGAAGGCTAAGGGATTGTTTTTGCCTGGATTCCTGGCCATGTTGGTATTGGAGTCAATGAAAAGGTTGACTGCCTGGCCAAGAAGGCCACAAGGGAAACATGTCTAAATCCTTGATTCCTTATCCAGATGTCAGATCGAAAGTACACAGTTACGTGAGAAATCTGTGGCAAGAGGATTGGAATCAGCAGACAGATAAACTTATCCCAATCCACCCTACCCTGAAAGAAATTCTCCCGGTCTACTGCAGGGAACCGTAAGAGACAGTGTTATGTAGGTTACGCGCGAGTACATCCTACAATCATTTGTACCATTTAAGTTAAGAAATGAAAAAGTACCGTGGTGTATACCATGTGACGATCCGTTGAGCATCAGACTTCTACCTTTTCCTCGATTGCTGGGAATTGTACGATTCGAAACAAAAGCACTACAAGGCGGACTTCTTAAAGAAGCTCTTCCAAGACGTTCCTCCAGATGCAAGTTTCAGTTGTTACAAGAGATCAATAAATTTCAGCTGATATGATTTCACGGGGTTTTCTTTTATGACATTTTAGACTTACAAGGTTAACGGTGAGCATGATTTTTAACTGTTGTCTTTTTTTTAACCGGGTCGTTTTTGACTCAGTTGTTAACCCTGATATGGCTCTAGTAGTCGGCTGGGCTATAAGGAATATGAATTTGAACTCACAGAATCGATGCGTGGGTTATGACCACGGTTAACGGTGACTGCTGTTCCAAACAGTTGGTATCATCAGGTTCGGGCAGGGGATCTTTATCCTCACTTCAGTCCTGTCTTCGTTATTTCCATTTCTTCCGATGGCGCAGGCTGTTGGCAATTACTTGCACGTAGTCGGCTGGGCTATAAGCAATATGAACTGGTGTTAGCCCTGATATGGCTCTAGTAGTCGGCTGGGCTATAAGCAATATGAGTTGGTGTTAGCCCTGATATGGCTCTAGTAGTCGGCTGGGCTATAAGCGATATGAACTGGTGTTAGCCCTGATATGGCTCTAGTAGTCGGCTGGGCTATAAGCAATATGAGTTGGTGTTAGCCCTGATATGGCTCTAGTAGTCGGCTGGGCTATAAGCGATATGAGTTGGTGTTAGCCCTGATATGGCTCTAGTAGTCGGCTGGGCTATAAGCGATATGAGCTGAATTGAACTACTTGCACATCGGTCAGAGCTTTCACTCTTTTAAAAGGTGCTGCCAACGATAAATTGACAAACTCGATGCTATTTCGGCGTATATATACTCCTAATCATAATTTAAGGGCCACTTCTTCCTTCCTCTCTAATTTTAAGTTGAAATAATTGACAATGTTTAGAATTGATTTTGTTTTATTTCATCATTTCCACACCTGTTTTGGAAAAAGAAATTAGCACAATGACCCATTAGTGAACAGCACATGCATTTAAAGGAACATCCCCCCCTTTTCAAAAAACTGAAAGTGTCAGATTTGGCCAATCTGTTTTCAATATCGCGTGTGTCCGCCCCGAGCCTGGATGCATGCTTCACAGCGCCGATGCATCGACCCCACAAGGGTACGGAGTGTGTCCTGAGGGATGGCCGCCCACTCGATCTGCAGGATGTCGACCAGCCTGGCCAGGGTGCCCGGTGGGGGGTGGTTGTCCCTGATGCGCCTCCCGAGCACATCCCAGAGGTGTTCAATTGGGTTCAGGTCAGGTGAGCACGCTGGCCAGGCCATACGGACGACTTCATGCTGCTCCAGGAAGTCGGTCACAAGGCGTGCTCGATGCGCAGGTGCATTGTCGTCCTGGAAGATGGCGCCTTGACCAAGGTCCACAAGCGCAGGCAGTGCCACGGCCGCCAGAACCTCGTCCCGGTACCGGACCCCGTTCAGGATGCCGTCAATGGGGAGCAGGGGGGTCCGGGTACCACGGCTCATGCCACCCCACACCATCACCGACCCGCCGCCGTACCGGTTATGCTCTTGGACAGTGGCGTCAGCGAACCTCTCCCCTTGACGTCGCCACACCCGAGCCCGGCCATCGTTAAAGGTCAGGGTGAACCTGGACTCATCCGAAAACAAGACCCGGGCCCACTATTGCCTTGTCCAGGTCACGTGCTCCCTGGCCCAGGTCATGCGGCGCACTCTGTTGACCGGTGACAGCACGGGTCGGACGGCCGTGACCTCAAGTTTGCCTCATGTAGCCGTCTTCTCACCGTGCTGCAGCTGATGTTAGCACCTGTTGCGTCCCTCAGCTGACCCCTCAAGGTCACCGCAGTGGATGCCCTTTCCCTCAGGACGGAGAGGGCAAGGTAGCGGTCTTGCTGTCTTGTCGTTACTCTGGGTCGACCCGTGTGACGCCTTTCCTGGACTGCTCCAGTCTCATTGAAGCGCTCCAGCAGTCTCTGGATTGTGGAATGCGACACTTCAAGTCGTCTAGCAACTTCCGCTGCGCTAGGCCTTCATCAAGCAGAGCGAGGGCTCTCCCCCGCTGCTCATCCGTCATCCGTCGTCTTGCAAGCATGGTTAAAACGAACCAAGAACGGGTCCTTTTTATCCTCGTCTGCGGGCAACTTTGGCTGGAGTAGTGTTCAAAAAGGGCTTGCCTTGCACGTGCAAAGCGAATTTTGTCGCTACCTTGCCTGCGTCGTCAGAGAGACCCTGCTGAAGATTCGACAATTTCGTGTGGAAATTGTCTTCCTTGGGCCGCCCATTGCAAATCGGCAAATCCCCAAACACGTGCCAAAAGGAAACTGCAATGTTGTCTGAGCTCTTATCCATTCAGTTACGGCAACGAATTGGAGAAAAGAGTAAGAGAAATAGGTTATTTCTCCTTTCAAAAATTGACTCAAAAACGTTCATGGCCTTCAATAATGACGTGTAGTATATGTAACATGAGGAAAGTGACCTTCAGAAAATTGGCATCCGAGAAATAAAAATCAACTCGTTTTATTTCTGGAGAAGATGGCTGTCCGGCAGTGGGAAATCGCTAGCTTCTGTTTTTGAGCGATTACGTCATCTAGAACCAGTTTGTCCATTTTCATTGCTGACATTAACACTTTTACGGACAGTTTGATCTTTGTCTGCTTGTGCAACACAGTTACGGTAAATCCAAAGTGATTGATGATCCATTAAACGTTGCTTGGAGGACTAGACTGTGGCGAATATCCCCTCAACGATCGCTTTCTGTGTCAGATGGTGGGATTGTAAACTGTAATGATCACAGAATGAAAACTAACCTGGCTGTAATGAAACAAGCAGGCTGCAAATGGTCTAGTTTGGCAGAAATGGAGTACTGCATTTGTGAAAAGGATTCTTACCAACAAATGCCTATCAATTAACATCAGGAAGAGAGTTCTTGTACGTTATATAGAACTGATAACATTAAGCGGTTGTCGCGTGGACAGTCAACAGGCAAAGCGAGAACAAGATTGAGGCAGCCGAGATGTGGCTTCTAAGATGAACGTTAAGAGTTCCATGGACAGCAAAGAAAACAAACGAGACAGTCTTGATGGAGGCAGACACAAGAAAATCATTGATACGGAATATTAAGAAAGACAAGCAACATTTATAGGCCATTTTATGAGGAAAGGGGAATTAGAGCACCTGGTCACCAGAACTGCAATATAACGTGGAAAGATCAAGTGTCTACTCTTCAGTGCTGTAAAGAAGTGTGGCTTGCCAAGTGTAAAGGTTCTACTGATCAGATGCCAGCTTCGTTGGACAAGACACGTCCGTATGGATGACAACATCCCAGGCCCAAAGATCGTCCTACATGGAGAGATGAAGTAAGGATAACCGTGATCAGGAAGACTACTAAAGCAATATTAGGACACTACGAAGACTGTCCTCCCCAGCTGTGGCATCAAAATTTGAACTGCATAGGACCGCAGCTATACAAGGGACCAGCAGAAGCAGAATCCAGGGCCACCAGATTCCTTACCATGCATATCCTGTGGAAGAACAGGTCTCCAATATGGGTCTTGTAACCCACATAAGACCCACACCAGGTGATGAAGCACCAGTACACCTTCTCATACGATTTTTCGACGAGAGAGGACATTATGTAAGTATATAAGTGCAAGATTTTTTTTATTTCAAATGTTATAGTTTGAATCAAAACTATTTTGACGAAAAACAATTAAGAATAAAAACAACTCAAAACATTTTCTGATATCTAAAAACAGTTTATAGGTCAACAGGGGAAATCTATAGGTGGACTACAATTGCTTTGTTTTCAGTGGCAATTTTGCGATATGTAATTTATCCTGCAAACTCATGTGAAAAGGGAAGGACTTGTTATGGCTTAATCATTGTTTCATGCATTACTAATCAAGTCATGGCCGGTCCCAAATGAAGTCGAAACGGTATACATAAAAATGTCTGTCATCATAGACGTGGTAAATATAACCCGCTTTGACAGATTGTCTGACACACAAAGTGATCAGATATACATAGCAGTATAGGTTGGCTACTAAGTGAAACCATGGTGTATGTCGCCACAACATCGATTCGTATTTATTTTGTCAACGTCTTTATACCTCAATACAATGACTGTTGAAAATTGCTGTTTGAAAAATAACATTGTATTTATGTGGTGAGTTTGCTCCTACGTGTGTTCATTGACGAGGATGGGAGCTGTTTCTCTAGTCTACTTTTCTACTTCCTTTAACAAGTTGCAAGCTTGAACTTTTTTCTGTCGTAATCTTCGTTCAGAATAATTTGTGATTTTTAAAACTTTTGCAACAAATTGAAGTGAAACTAATTGAAAAATGATACGATTATTTAGCTCAGTGTGCTCGTGAGTCCTGTGGCTCGAAGGTAGGCGTAACTACATGAGAATAGAATGGCGTGAAACAGAGAGATGCCTGTCTTCCTGTCCATGTCAGTAACAGATACTCGGCATAGAACTGAACTTCAACAACTCAGCTTAATGACACAAGACAGAAGTATCCTCCTGGCACCCGTCAGAAACTTTCTCAGCTGCCTCCTCTTCTCTCCATAGTAAATCAGTCAATTCGATTCAGCAAACTTGGTGTCTGCCATGACTCTACCCTGTCACACTGGTTCTCAAATTCAGTTTCTACTTGATCGCCTCGTTGGTGTGGATGTTTCTCTGTTGTGCTGTGTTGTGTTGTGTGTGTATGTGTGTGTGTGTGTGTGTGTGTGTGTGTGTATGTGTGTGTGTGGTGTGTGTGTTGTGTGTGTGTGTTGTGTGTGTGTGTTGTGTGTGTGTGTGTGTGTGTGTGTGTGTGTGTGTGTGTGTGTGTTGTGTGTGTGTGTCTGTGTGTGTGTGTGTGTGTGTCTGTGTGTTGTGTGTGTGTGTGTGTGTGTGTTGTGTGTGTGTGTGTGTGTGTTGTGTGTGTGTATGTGTGTGTTGTGTGTGTGTTGTGTGGTGTGTTGTGTGTGTGTTGTGTGTGTGTGTGTGTGTTGTGTGTGTGTCTGTGTGTGTGTGTGTGGTTGTGTGTGTGTTGTGTGTGTGTGGTGTGTGTGTGTGTGGTTGTGTGTGTGTGTGTTGTTTTGTGTGTGTGTGTTGTTGTGTGTGTGTGTGTGTGTGTGTGTGTGTGTGTGTGGTGTGTGTGTGTGTGTGTTGTTGTGTGTGTGTGGTGTGTGGTGTGTGCTCATGCAGAGTACGTAAGCACACGTTTGTGTCCCACAATGTGTGAGGATAACGACAAATGGGGAAGTGGCGGGGGAAATGATATAAACAACTCAGACGCGGTAGTGAAGTGGGTAAACGTCTAACACCAGTCAAAAAAGTCCTGGGTTCGATCCGCCTAGACACCACCTTACGATTAAAGGGTGGGGATTTTTCCGATATCTTTACCGGTTTGGTTTGGTTTGTTTTGTTTTTATTTTTTGTCGTGGTGTTAGCCCTGATATGGCCGTAGTAGTCGGCTGGGCTATAAGCAATTTGAACTGAACTGAACTTCCGATCTCTTGGATCAGCTTGAGCAGAATATCAAATAAGCACGTTACACATATTGTTAGTCATGTCAGTGGCTGGCTTATGGAAACGTGAAATCTCCCAGCATACGCGCCCACCAAAGATGCAGACTGTACAACAACATAGTGAAATGTGGTCAGCTTGCCTAACAAATCGAGTTTTCCTTGCTCCACTACAAGACTGTGTAAAGCGAAAAATAGCGCTGTATTAAGATTTGTCGTATAATAATAATTAATAATAATTACAATATTTATATAGCGCAAAATCTTGATAAAATCAAATCTAAGCGCTGAAGCAGACACACACGCAAGCACGCACGCACGCATGCACGCACACACACGCACGCGCACACACACACACACACACACACACACACACACACACACACACACACACACACACACACACACACACACATGGCTATAAATGGGGAGAAAGAATAAAAGCAATAAAAGCAAGAATAAAAGCAACGGAAAATTATAGAGAGCATAGCATATACAATTATATATTATAACCATGTGATTCCCTCCGAGCGGAGACAGGCTGCAGAGAGGGGGGGGGGGGGTTGAGTGAGGTTAGGATTTTATGCGGAGGAGAAAAGGTGAGTTTTGAGAGCGGACTTGAAGGAGACAAAAGTAGGTTGCTGACGGACTGAGAGAGGAAGTTTGTTCCAGGAGAGTGGACCAGAAACAGAGAAGGCTCGTGGACCATAGGTATTGAGCTTAGTGCGTGGAAAGCGAAAAGTCAGAGGATCAGAGGCAAAGCGGAGGGTACGTGAGGGAACATAGATCTCAAGTAGGCTTGACAGGTAATCGGGGGCTGCGTTATTGAGGCTTTTGTAGCACATGGTGTCCAGTTTGTACTGTATGCGCTTTGATACAGGGAGCCAGTGAAGTTATGCCAGGAGAGGAGATATGTGGTCAGCTTTTTTCTTTTTGAGTACAAGGCGTGCAGCATTGTTTTGAATGCGCTGTAGGATGTGAATGGTGGAGGCAGGAAGACCAGACAGGAGTGAATTGCAATAATCAATGCGAGACATTATGAAGGAGAGAACGAGTTTTGCAGTTGTTTCGACAGAGAGATACTTCCTGATCAGCCTTATACGATGGAGATGATAGTAGCAGGATCTGGCAGTTTGAGAAACAAAGTTGTTCATGGAGAGGGTAGAGTCAATGCAGACACCAAGGTTTTTAGCTGAATCAGAAATTGGGACTGATGTGTTACATAATGGGAGAGAAAGAGGAGGCAGCTGAGAAAGTTTCTGACGGGTGCCAATGAGGATAGCTTCTGTTTTGTCATTAAGCTGAAGTCTATTGTGTGTCATCCAGTTCTTAATGTCCGAGTAACACTCAGTGGTGCGAGTCAACAGGCGCTGTATATTATCAGGTGAGTCACTGTCTTGAAGTTGGGTGTCATCAGCATAGAAGTGGTGTTTTATAGAATGGGAGTTGATAATGGTGGACAGGGGGGAGGTGTAAAGAGTGAAAAGAACAGGGCCAAGGACAGATCCTTGTGGAACACCACAGGTCAGGTATGCAGGTTGAGAGTAAGTGCCATTGATGAGAACGGTTTGTTTTCTGTTTGATAGGTATGAAGTGAACCAAGACAGAGCAATGTCAGAGATGCCAAAAGTATGATGAAGTCTAGAAAGGAGAATACCATGATCAATGGTATCAAAGGCTGCAGACAGATCAAGGAGTGTGAGGAGAGAGACTTTGCCAGTATCAGTTGCAAGGAGGAGATTGTTGAGAATGTGTAGTAGGGCAGTTTCAGTGCTATGGCACTGGCGGTAGGCTGACTGGAAAGGATTGAGGAGATTGTTGGCAGACAGGTGAGAGTTCAGCTGGTTGAGGACGACTTTTTCAAGGAGTTTTGACAAGAAAGAGATTAGAGATAGGCCGGTAATTTTTCAGTTCATTTGGATCTAAATTGTGTTTCTTGAGGAGAGGGTGAACAATAGCAGACTTGAAAGAATCTGGAACAGTTCCAGTTTGAAGAGAAGTGTTGATGATGTCAGTGATGAATGGGAGGAGAGTAGGGAGACAGTCGGCGTAGAGAGAACCTGGAAGAGGATCCAGTTCGCAGGTTTTGAACGACATGGATCTGATTGTGTTGAGAATTTCTTCTTGTGAGACTGGGGTAAAAGTAGTAAGAGGTGTGCCAGAGAAGGAAGGGTCAGGTGGGCATGGTTGACAGGGTGTCCTGTCAAGCCTGTCACGAAGAGTTTGTATTTTGGTGGTGAAATAGTTGGAGAATACAGATGGGAGTTCTTCATTTGTATGTTTTGTTGGGAGAGGTAAATCTTTTCGTGTGCCAAGGAGATGATTCATGGTTGTAAAGAGTTCTTTTGAAGAAGAGGCATTCAGGATTTTGGTTTGGAAATAGCTTGTTTTTGCTGATGCAATGAGGGTGGATACTTTTGTTTTAGAGGCTTGGAAAAGTTGCCTGTGTACAGTGAGTTTGGATTTGCGCCAGCGGCGCTTTGCTCTGCGGCGGGTACGTTTTGCACAGGCGATCTCATGAGTGAGCCAGGGGGTAGGGGGGCGGTCAGGTAAAAGACGGGTTGTGGCTGGAGCATGAGTGTCCAGAAGATGGTGGAGAGTAGTATAGAATTCATCGGCAAGGTTATGTGACTTTTCAGAAAGGAGACGGGAGGCATCAGATGAAAATGTGGAGAGGTCGATAGATTTGAGATTGCGTCGAGTCACTGTGCGCATGGTACGGGAAGGAGGAGAAATGTCGAGAGAACAGAGAATTGCAGAGTGGTCAAATGGAAGGGCTGAAGTTAGACGGGTAGAAAGAACTAAGCAGTTGTCAGTAGCGGAATTGTGGTGATCACGAGAAATGATCCAGTCAAGAATGTGACCTTTTTGATGGGTTGGTTCAGAAATGTGTTGAGTCATATTGTGATTGGACAGAGAGTTGATGATATGTCTTGTGTCATAACGGTGAGTGTTGTCATAGTGGACATTGATGTCACCTAGAATGATATTTCCAGATAAGAGGCAGTAGTGGTCAAGCAATTGGTCAAAGTCAGAGAGAAACGTGGATGTGGTGAGTTTGTTGGCAGAGCTAGGTGGGGGTCGATAGACACAGGAGAAGGTGATGGGGTGAGGGGTGGATTGGAAGGATACTTCAACGTGCTCGAAAGAAGGATGGGAGAAAGGCAGAGACTGCGAGAAAGATAGGCGGGAATGGAGTGAGTCGTTGTAGAGGATGGCGATACCGCCACCTCGGGATGAGCGATGGAAAGAAGCAAGCCTGTAACCACTCGGAGTGAGGCTAGCATGTATAGATTGGTGACCAAGGGGGTTAATTCAAGTTGATTGCTTGCAAGCCCAACACAGACCTCTGTGTGTGTGTGTGTGTTTATGAGTGTGTGAGTGCACGCGTGTTTGAGATATGTGTGTTTCTTTTTTGTACTAGCAGATTATGTGAAATTCAGTGGTTCTCCCTGTGGAGAGCGGGTCACCGTTGCACAATGCTGTTTGTTCCCCCTTGTAAGCGCGTATTTTTTAAACAGAATTTTGCCAGTGACAGTTCATTTGTTGCCGACCTGCGGTGAGTGAGTGCTGCACGCGGTTTGTCTTGTCCTGATGTCAAGCACCGAGATCACCACTTAAGATCTAGTGGAGGGGAGAAAGGTCCCTGCTCGACTGTGTATCAAACACGAGATTCTCGCTGCCTAGGTAGGTCTTTTAACTATTAAGCCACACACACACCATATTCTATGTGTTGACTTGGAACCCATTCACCTGTCATAAGAACTGGTGGAGCTATACGGCACTGGTTGGTTCTAATAAGCTGACAGTGGTCAGTGATTTCAGTTGATAGGTAGTAATAAGCTGACACAATGGTCAATGGTTTTCGTTGTAAGGTGTAGTAGGGACGGGGAGCTATACCATCCACCCACTACCATCAAGTGCGTTTTAATAAAATTTGACAGCATAAACAGTGTGTGGTTAGTCTGTATACTTTGACCTTGAAACATTCAGGTCTGGCCCTCTTGATGTCTGTATTGGGTTCAGATTTGTAAAAATCTATCAAAATGGCCGCAGGCTGCGCCAATGTCGAACTGTAATTAACACAAACATGGACAGGGAGATGAGGAACTCATTCTGTCTCACATAAGTTGCTGTGAGCCATGAGGTTTGCGAGCGATGGACTGAAATTAAGGAAGAAGAAACGGACCAAAAGCAACATCAAACTAAACCTTGGACTCTTAAAGACAGATGAAGCGATACGTAAAAATTTAACGTACATGTTCATAACAAATTCAGTGCTCTGGAAGACATTGGTGACAGTGAGGAACAATGGACAAAGTTGAGAAACTCGATAAATGAAGCTTGTGAAGAAATCCCTAGAGTAGATAGAAAAGCAAAAAAGAACTGTATGACAAAAGAAATTCTAGGTTTGATGGAAAAACGAAGGAAGGCAAAGGGAAAGGAGGAAATATACAGGAAGATAAATAAAGAAATGGGGAATAGGTGCAAAGAAGCCAAGGAATCTTGGCTGAAAACAAAGTGCAAAGAAATGGAAGACCGACACAAAACAGATCCGCAGGGTATGTACAGAATAATTGAAGAAACTGTCCAAAGGAAAAGACCTGCACATCAACAACTGGTTGCATAAAATCGAAAGATGGTACGCTTATCATGGAAAAAGACAAAATATTAGACGGGAAGAGTACATTAAAGATCTTTTCGAAGATGACAGAAACGAAGAACGCATAAGACAGAACGTTAAAGGATCACCCATAATGAAAGATGAAGTTAGAGCAGCACTGAAAAAGATGAAACCAGGAAAAGCCCCAGGACCAGACAATATTACTACAGAGATGATTGACACCCTGGAAGAATTTGGTATTGAAAAAAGTCCTAAATGAAATTTATGACACCGGAAAAATCCCCAGAGATATGTCAAAATCAATTTTCATTGTTGTTCCAAAGAAAACGGGGGCTATAGAATACACAAACTCCATCGCACAATCAGCTTGATGATGAGTCATGTAACAAAAATCATTGAGAATAACTATGAAGACAAGGAGTAGAATCAAAAGAGAAATAGCAGAAAAACAGTGTGAATTTGTCGAAGGGAAAGGAAATATTAATGCCATATATATCCGAGGAACTATCATAGAGAGGTCAATCGAGTTGAATAAAGATTTATATTTATGCTTTGTTGATTTTTCCAAAGATTTCGATCGGATAAGACATGAAGAATTGATCAACCAGCTAGAAGGACTTAGTATTGATGGAAAAGATCTACGAATAATCAGAAATATGTATTGGGAACAAACAGGTGCAGTGAGAATAGAAAACGATATAAGCTCTTTCCAAAATATCAAAAGAGGAGTCAGGCAAGGTTGTGTTCTGTCACCAGATCTGTTTTCACTTTACAGCGAAAACATCACGAGAAACCTAGAAGAATACCCTGGATTAAAGGTTGGAGGAAGAATGATACCTTTCGATACGCAGATGACACCGTGCTACTTGCAGAAAATAAAGAGGACCTCCAAAACCTTGTGAATATAATAGAAATTAAAAGCAAAACTAAAGGGTTGAAGCTAAATACCAAGAAGACTGAAGTCATGGTAATCAGTAAAAAAAAACAGAAATCCCCTCATGCAAAATAACAGCAAACGGCACAACCTTGAGACAGGTTGGTAAGTTTAAATATCTGGGAACGATCATCTCACCAGACGGCAGATGCACATCAGAAATAGCCGGCAGAATCGGCTGAGTCAAATCAGCATTGAAGAAGATGAAAAGCATTCTTACCGACAAATGCCTGTAAATTAACATCAGGATGAGAGTTCTTGAATGTCATATAGAACCGATAATGTTATACGGTTGTGAGGCATGGACAGTCAACAAGCAAAGCCAGAACAAGATTGAGGCAGCCGAATTGTGGTTTCTAAGAAGACTGTTGAGAGTTCCATGGACAGCAACGAAAACAAACGAGACAGTCTTGATGGAGGCAGACACGAGATCATTGATAATGAAGATTAGGAAACGACAGGCAGCATTTACCAGGCCATTTTATGAGGAAAGGGGAATTAGAGCACCTGATCAAAACAGGAAAGGTAGAGGGAAAGGGAACACCAGGGAAAAAATATTGGACGGACTTGCAGTGTGGCTGAGGACAGAGAGGGTGGAAGATGTACTTGCAGCGACAAGGGATAGATGCATATGGAGGGACATGATCGCCAACGCCATGCGGCAGGGCACATGATGAGATGATGATGATGATGGATGCCCGTCGATCTGACGGACGAGTCGACATACCGGCTTTTGTCGCGTGATTGATTTGGTTCAGTTTTTACGCCAACACCCACCTCAGGTCTATCTAATCCTATACTGACACCACCAGGACAACCATGATGTTTTCGAACCCACAACCATTAGCATGTGAATCCGACGCTCAAACCAACTGAGCTGCTGAGGCCCGCGCGGCGTGAGTCTTATCCCTTTTACTCCCGCACCCTGTCCACCAGCATTTTGCATTGTCAACCGTGCCAGCAAACCAAAAACTTAACCCTTTGATTCCCTTACTCTATCCACCGGCTTCTTGCAGATATGCGGAATCAATTTTAGATGATATACGCCTGTTTTTATGTTTTAGTGTCCTTAGTTTTGTTTAAATTTATATTAAGGTATGTTTTTAAATCCCCTGTGAGGGAAATTGAACGGAGTGGTCAACGCCAGGGGCATTTTCTTAGATTATGTGCGCGAATGCATTCTTATGCGTAGGCCCTACTTGATTCTTTTTTTTTTTCCTGTTGAAGTTTTGTATGTTTTGAAACGGTTATAGCTCTGATATGGCTCTCTAGACAGTCGGATGGGCTTTAAACAACAATGAAGAAGTAGTTTGTTTGAAAAGAGTTATAGCCCTGATATGGCTCTACGCAGTCGGCTGGGCTTTAAACAAAAACAGTAACAGTAAGACTGGACATATCATGCCATGTGATGTTTCAGATCTTGAGCAGATAATTATCTTTAGTGGAACTGCTCCAACTGGTGAATGAGGTTTGCGACAGTACACAGAGCTAACGTTGCTTTGTCACATAACTGGATGTAGCTTCAATCAAACTTTGTCACAAATTTCTGGTAAGCGACAGACCCCTGGTTCGAATCCCATTCGGATAGAACCTGTTTTCTCCATCTCCACTTGACCTTGTGTGATGGTCTGGATTCTGGTCAAGATGAAAAACTAACGTCACGTGTGCAGCATGCATTTGGCGAACGTAAAACATCCCACGGCAACAAAATCATCGTCTTTAGTAAAATTCTGAAGAAATTCCATCATTGTTTGATAAAAATACACACGATGCACGCATGCTCTCTCACACACAGAAGCGCGCGCACACACACACACACACCCCCACCGCGCACACACACACACACACCCACTCACATCTCTCACACACTCTTACACACATTCAACACAACACATACCCCACACTCCACACTCACTCACACACACAGACACCACAACACACCACAACACACACACACACACACACACACACACACACACACACACACACACACACACACACACACACACACAACACACACCCCAACCCGGATTTTACGCGGTAAATCAGTAGTGACTAAAATAACAAAAGATTAATTATATAAATGAAAAAAGTACATGTCATGCAAAAGAAGGCAGACCATACAATCTGTCACTTGGCCAGAACATCAAGACCTTGTCACTATGTACATGTTGAAGTAGTTTGTTTTATGACTCATGCTATCATCGTGTGGCCTGCCGCTTGGCGTTGGCGATCATGGCCCTCCATACGAGTCTATCCCTTGTAGTGCAAATACATCCCCCACCCTCTCTGTCTTCAGTCACACTGCAAGTCACCATCCAATATTTTCTCCCTGGGTCTACCTGGTCCAGCTATCCTGTTGTGACCAGGTGCTGTAGTTTCTCTTTCCTCATAAAGTGTCCAATAAATGTGGTCTTTTTCTGATCTTTTTGTGTCTGCCTCCTTTAAGGCTTTTCTTTGCTGTCCATGGAACTCTCAGCATTCTTCTTAGAAACCACATTTTAGTTGCTTCAATCTTGTTCTGACTCATGCCATGGTTAATCCTTCCCACCATATGGTGTCAAGTTGAGGTGTTGGATCAGCTGGAATCATCCCAGCGCTGCATTGCCGTCTTAGGAAAAATGAAACTGGAAGTATAATTCAAGTGAATCGTGTTTTGACTCCACACAGATTTCTTTTCAAATGGAAGTTTGATTTTTTTTTATCCAAACTTTGCTGTAGGGGATGACTCGTGGTCACAGTTTTACTTTTTGTTTGTTTTATCTTGATTTTTGGTTGGTTGTGTGTGTGTGTGCATGCGTGCGTGTGTTCTTTTTCTTTCTCTTAAGTTTGATTGTTTTGTTTTTTTAAAACATTGTCTTGTGGCCGTCATATTGATATAGGCTTACATGCGCTTACTTTGCCTATGACGCTTTTCCAAAACGCTCATGACTCTTGTGATATGAGGCATTGTACAGGTGGTAATTAATGTTATTATTGTTGTCGTCGTCATATTAACACGAGCCATGTCAGATCAGTCTGGGTACCGTACGTTTTGGGGAATAAGCAATGCCCATAAGCGACCCTTAGACATAAGAAGTCAGGCAAGTATTTTCTGTCAAACGGTGCAATTGTCAAACTGCAAGCCATGGTCGCGGGAATTCGGAGCTAGATAATGTTGCTGTCTTATTCAACTTCCATTTGGAGCTAGATAATGTTGCTGTCTTATTCAACTTCCATTTGGAGCTAGATAATGTTGCTGTCTTATTCAACTTCCATTTGGAGCTAGATAATGTTGCTGTCTTATTCAACTTCCATTTGGAGCTAGATAATGTTGCTGTCTTATTCAACTTCCATTTGGAGCTAGATAATGTTGCTGTCTTATTCAACTTCCATTTGGAGCTAGATAATGTTGCTGTCTTATTCAACTTCCATTTGGAGCTAGATAATGTTGCTGTCTTATTCAACTTCCATTTGGAGCTAGATAATGTTGCTGTCTTATTCAACTTCCATTTGGAGCTAGATAATGTTGCTGTCTTATTCAACTTCCATTTGGAGCTAGATAATGTTGCTGTCTTATTCAACTTCCATTTGGAGCTAGATAATGTTGCTGTCTTATTCAACTTCCATTTGGAGCTAGATAATGTTGCTGTCTTATTCAACTTCCATTTGGAGCTAGATAATGTTGCTGTCTTATTCAACTTCCATTTGGAGCTAGATAATGTTGCTGTCTTATTCAACTTCCATTTGGAGCTAGATAATGTTGCTGTCTTATTCAACTTCCATTTGGAGCTAGATAATGTTGCTGTCTTATTCAACTTCCATTCGGAGCTAGATAATGTTGCTGTCTTATTCAACTTCCATTCGGAGCTAGATAATGTTGCTGTCTTATTCAACTTCCATTCGGAGCTAGATAATGTTGCTGTCTTATTCAACTTCCATTCGGAGCTAGATAATGTTGCTGTCTTATTCAACTTCCATTCGGAGCTAGATAATGTTGCTGTCTTATTCAACTTCCATTCGGAGCTAGATAATGTTGCTGTCTTATTCAACTTCCATTCGGAGCTAGATAATGTTGCTGTCTTATTCAACTTCCATTTGGAGCTAGATAATGTTGCTGTCTTATTCAACTTCCATTTGGAGCTAGATAATGTTGCTGTCTTATTCAACTTCCATTTGGAGCTAGATAATGTTGCTGTCTTATTCAACTTCCATTTGGAGCTAGATAATGTTGCTGTCTTATTCAACTTCCATTCGGAGCTAGATAATGTTGCTGTCTTATTCAACTTCCATTCGGAGCTAGATAATGTTGCTGTCTTATTCAACTTCCATTCGGAGCTAGATAATGTTGCTGTCTTATTCAACTTCCATTTGGAGCTAGATAATGTTGCTGTCTTATTCAACTTCCATTTGGAGCTAGATAATGTTGCTGTCTTATTCAACTTCCATTTGGAGCTAGATAATGTTGCTGTCTTATTCAACTTCCATTTGGAGCTAGATAATGTTGCTGTCTTATTCAACTTCCATTTGGAGCTAGATAATGTTGCTGTCTTATTCAACTTCCATTCGGAGCTAGATAATGTTGCTGTCTTATTCAACTTCCATTTGGAGCTAGATAATGTTGCTGTCTTATTCAACTTCCATTTGGAGCTAGATAATGTTGCTGTCTTATTCAACTTCCATTTCAAATAAGTGTAGAAGCGGTAGTAGAAGTACAGAAAATAACCAAAAGACGGATCACGCTAAACGGAGATTGACGGTGAGCATGGTTGGTTGGTTTGGTTCGGTTTTTACGTCGACACCCACATCCCAGGGAAATGGGGGAAGGGGACTTACCAAATCCTATACTGACACCACCAAAACAACAATGATGTTAAGATGGGACAGTGAGAAGGCCAGTTTTAATGTAGCGCACCCCGGGATTCGAACCCACAACTATTATTAGCATGTGAATCCGACGCTCAAACCAACTGAGCTACTGGGGCCCGCGGTGAGCATGGTTTTTAACTTGTCTTTTATAGTAACGGCTCTTTTCTTTTCGACGTGGTGTTAGCCCTGATATGGCTCTAGTAGTCGGCTGGGCTGTAAGCAATATGAACTGAACTGAATGCTAAACGGAGAAATTTATGATTAAAAATGCCCAGGATTGCAAGTGATTAATGGGAACAAAAAACGAGTAAAAAGCTCCCATCTAGGTCAGTAGCACACAGCTGTGAGCAAACTATGGCCACATACATTCAATACTGTTTAACAAGTAACAAACGTTTATCATATCTCAACGTTGTTTGAAGTATGAAGGCGGTAATCCAACAAAACAAACAGGAATCAGACCTGAGACCATGGATTCGTGGAACAATGTTATGTTACTATTTACTCCAGTCAAACTGTAGAAATTCTAAAATTGGTTCAGTAGGGATTCGAACAATTGCATGTGCTCCAACCAGTCAGCTTAAAAAAATGTAATGAAAGGTACACTTTTGGACTGAGTGGTGAGATCGTAGATATGTATAGTAGACACGGATGGGCACCTCGGTGTAGTTTTGTTCTATGATAGCTTCAGCTTCGAATCCTTCTGCTTTGGATAAACGCCTTTGTACCTCAAAATGACTTTCAAACAAATCAAGACTATTACTTGGTAAATAATAATTGTATATATACGTGCCGACAGTTTGCTCCTATTCGTGAATAATTGACCAAGATGGGAGCATTTTCTCAGCTTTGTAACGTTGTCTGTTTCAGTCTTGAGCATTTTGTATTGTAAGCTCTGTTGAAAAGATTTACGCACTTTCTCTTTGGACTGATGATTGAGTACATATATTAAGTGCAATTTTAGCTTTAGGGAATTGATATGCGGGAGTAGTTTTAGGTAATACAGGCCCGTTTTTATATATGTTTTAGTGTCCTCAGTTATGTTTAAGTTTATATTCAGGTTGTTGTTTTTTTAAATCCCCTGTGTAATAAATTGGATGGAGTGGTCAACACCAGGGGTATCTCCTTAGGTTACGTGCGCAAAGGCATTGATATGTGTACTTAATTTTCTTTTTGTTTTTCCTGTTAATGTGTCTGTTTTGAAACGGTTGTAGCCCAGACATGGCTGTATGCAGTCGGCTGGGCGTTAAGCAGAACTAACAGTAACAATGCTAAAAGTTTGAACGGAAGATAGTGGAATGACGCAGAAACGTTACGTTATTTCTGTGGGCTCGCGGGTCTGTAGTGTGTGACGGCCATTATATCGCATAGAACAACAGAGCTAGTTGCCTGTCTCTATATTTATATCTGTGGTCCACTTGTCATGAAAGAGGTAAACTGTTAACTGGTAAAACGGGCACTGTTTGCTAAAACCTTGAGTTGTGAAAAGTGGGGAAAATGGGTGTGCGTGCTTGTGCCTATCCGTAGAAGTATTTGCTGATGCAAATTTACAGTTGAGCGATTGTATGCTTCGTTTTCTGTCTTCGTGTTTTCTCTGTTCTACCTTTTTCAATCTGTCCCCTACTAAACAAAACAAAAGAGAAAGGGAAAAAATAACAAAAATAAAAGGGGGGAGAATAGATTGTTTCGTATCGACCAGGTAGAGATCGACCTGTCTGTCCGATATATGCACGAATAAGATTTTCTCGGCTCTTTTTTGGCTATGGGTAAATCTTTACCTAAATTTATTCAAAGCTGTGGACTGCTTGGAAGGCCCGAAAGGGAAAGTTTGGAGGGTAAACTTCCGAGGACCAAAATACGACCTAAAACCAGCACTCCCCACCCCCCTTGGGGATGCCGGGGCTCTTTCAGTTTGAATAGTATCCCCACCTTCTGAAATACTGTGCTAGAAATATACTCTTTTCTGTCACCATGTTTCTGCCTTGTTTCCTTGCTTTCTCTCATTCCTTCCTATCATTTCTGACTTGCTGGTCCGTTCTCCTGAACGTGTTTGATAAAGGTTTACACTCTTTCTCTTAATATTGTTCATTGGATACATGTAATTAGTGCATTTTTGGATCTAAAGAAATATGGTGTGCAGAAGCAATTTTCCCGTTTTGTATGTATGTTTTAGTGTCCTCAGCTATGTTTACGTTTGTATTCAGGCATTTTTTAAACATCTTGGGATGATTTGGATGGAGTGATCAACGCCAGGGGCATATCCTAAGATTATATGCGTGAATGCATAGATATATCTATATATATGTATGTATATATATATGTGTGTGTGTGTAAAATCTGTCAGTATGATGTACTTTTTGTGATGGTTAGAGCCCTGATATGGCTCTGCACAGTCGGTTGTGCTTTAAACAAGAATAACAATAATAACAAAGACAATGGCCTAAACTCAGTGCCATTATCTGACAGACACTTTGAGCGTACGCAGAACCCTATGCGCTTGCAAGGTCGTGAAATGGTGAAGGGGAAATAGGGCTGTGCTTGAGGATATTTTCATTTCCATACGCTACTCTCCACCCTCCCTGTACGTGTGTGTGTGTGTGTGAGACTTGTATTTATCGAATTCTTTCACTTTTTTTCCTCTTACATTCGTTGTGCACCTCTGTTACCCATTTCTGATTTCATGTAATGATCTGTTAGTCTTCATAAATTCTGCCTTTACTTAATTGTGTGGAACCACACAACGCCCACCTACCCACCATTTTCTTTGAGTATGTTTGTCTTTAATTGCATTTTAGACTTGTAAGGTTAACGGTGAGCATGGTTTTTGGCTGTTGTCTTTTTGTCTTAACGGTTTTTGTTTTCTTTTTTTTTTCTTTTTTTTTGTTTTTTTGACGTGGTGTTAACCCTGATATGGCTCTAGTAGTCGGCTGGGCTATAAGCAATATGAATTGATCTGAACTGAACTGCAGTTTAGACTTGCAAGGTTAACGGTCAGCATGGTTTTTAACTTTTTTTTATAAATATTTTTTTATCTTAACCTGGTTGTTTTTTGACATGGTGTTAGACCTGATATGGTTCTAGTGGTCTGCCATGGTGTTAGACCTGATATGGTTCTAGTGGTCTGCCATGGTGTTAGACCTGATATGGTTCTAGTGGTCTGCCATGGTGTTAGACCTGATATGGTTCTAGTGGTCTGACATGGTGTTAGACCTGATATGGTTCTAGTGGTCTGACATGGTGTTAGACCTGATATGGTTCTAGTGGTCTGACATGGTGTTAGACCTGATATGGTTCTAGTGGTCTGACATGGTGTTAGACCTGATATGGTTCTAGTGGTCTGACATGGTGTTAGACCTGATATGGTTCTAGTGGTCTGACATGGTGTTAGACCTGATATGGTTCTAGTGGTCTGACATGGTGTTAGACCTGATATGGTTCTAGTGGTCTGCCATGGTGTTAGACCTGATATGGTTCTAGTGGTCTGACATGGTGTTAGACCTGATATGGTTCTAGTGGTCTGACATGGTGTTAGACCTGATATGGTTCTAGTGGTCTGACATGGTGTTAGACCTGATATGGTTCTAGTGGTCTGACATGGTGTTAGACCTGATATGGTTCTAGTGGTCTGACATGGTGTTAGACCTGATATGGTTCTAGTGGTCTGACATGGTGTTAGACCTGATATGGTTCTAGTGGTCTGACATGGTGTTAGACCTGATATGGTTCTAGTGGTCTGACATGGTGTTAGACCTGATATGGTTCTAGTGGTCTGACATGGTGTTAGACCTGATATGGTTCTAGTGGTCTGACATGGTGTTAGACCTGATATGGTTCTAGTGGTCTGACATGGTGTTAGACCTGATATGGTTCTAGTGGTCTGACATGGTGTTAGACCTGATATGGTTCTAGTGGTCTGACATGGTGTTAGACCTGATATGGTTCTAGTGGTCTGACATGGTGTTAGACCTGATATGGTTCTAGTGGTCTGCCATGGTGTTAGACCTGATATGGTTCTAGTGGTCTGCCATGGTGTTAGACCTGATATGGTTCTAGTGGTCTGACATGGTGTTAGACCTGATATGGTTCTAGTGGTCTGCCATGGTGTTAGACCTGATATGGTTCTAGTGGTCTGACATGGTGTTAGACCTGATATGGTTCTAGTGGTCTGACATGGTGTTAGACCTGATATGGTTCTAGTGGTCTGCCATGGTGTTAGACCTGATATGGTTCTAGTGGTCTGCCATGGTGTTAGACCTGATATGGTTCTAGTGGTCTGCCATGGTGTTAGACCTGATATGGTTCTAGTGGTCTGCCATGGTGTTAGACCTGATATGGTTCTAGTGGTCTGCCATGGTGTTAGACCTGATATGGTTTTCTAGTGGTCTGCCATGGTGTTAGACCTGATATGGTTCTAGTGGTCTGCCATGGTGTTAGACCTGATATGGTTCTAGTGGTCTGCCATGGTGTTAGACCTGATATGGTTCTAGTGGTCTGACATGGTGTTAGACCTGATATGGTTCTAGTGGTCTGCCATGGTGTTAGACCTGATATGGTTCTAGTGGTCTGACATGGTGTTAGACCTGATATGGTTCTAGTGGTCTGCATGGTGTTAGACCTGATATGGTTCTAGTGGTCTGACATGGTGTTAGACCTGATATGGTTCTAGTGGTCTGCCATGGTGTTAGACCTGATATGGTTCTAGTGGTCTGACATGGTGTTAGACCTGATATGGTTCTAGTGGTCTGCCATGGTGTTAGACCTGATATGGTTCTAGTGGTCTGACATGGTGTTAGACCTGATATGGTTCTAGTGGTCTGACCATGGTGTTAGACCTGATATGGTTCTAGTGGTCTGACATGGTGTTAGACCTGATATGGTTCTAGTGTCTGCACATCGGTGTTAGACCTGATATGGTTCAGTGGTCTGCATGGTGTTAGACCTGATATGGTTCTAGTGGTCTGACATGGTGTTAGACCTGATATGGTTCTAGTGGTCTGCATGGTGTTAGACTGATATGGTTCTAGTGGTCTGCATGGTGTTAGACCTGATATGGTTCTAGTGGTCTGCATGGTGTTAGACCTGATATGGTTCTAGTGGTCTGCATGGTGTTAGACCTGATATGTTCTAGTGTTGACTGTTAGACCTAATTTCTATTAATGGTGTTAGACCTGATATGGTTCTAGTGGTCTGCCATGGTGTTAGACCTGATATGGTTCTAGTGGTCTGACATGTGTTAGACCTGATATGGTTCTAGTGTCTGACATGTGTTAGACCTGATATGTTCTAGTGGTCTGCCATGGTGTTAGACCTGATATGGTTCTAGTGGTCTGCCATGGTGTTAGACCTGATATGGTTCTGTGGTCTGCCATGGTGTTAGACCTGATATGGTTCTAGTGGTCTGCCATGGTGTTAGACCTGATATGGTTCTTGTGGTCTGCCATGGTGTTAGACCTGATATGGTTCTTGTGGTCTGCCATGGTGTTAGACCTGATATGGTTCTAGTGGTCTGCTGGGCTATAAGCAATATGAACTTGAACTACTTTTCTGTTTTACTCTTCTTCTTCCTCCTCCTCCTCGGGAGTGCCTTGACATGGACTGTTTATGCTATACAACTTGGATTTATTATTGCTAACGTATTATTCTAACGCTTGTATGATTCGCAGTGTGCATATTTGACGTTCTGCGTACGTAGTCACAGCAAAGAGGGTACAGTGGAGTCCATTAATAATGACAACTGTAATAACGAGAACACTGTAGTAACGAGACATTTTTCAATCCCCGTTTTTTATCCTTCTTAATCTTTAAGAATAAACCATTGGGTTTAACGAGAGTTAGTGGATAATTATCTCGGTAATAACGAGAGATTTTCTATCCTTCCTGGTCACAAAAGTTCTCGCCACTCGCCCCACCCCCACCTCGTCGTCAAGTTCCCGGTAGGGCACATCTCGTGGTGGCCGGTAACAAAGAAAAACAACGAAAGGCGCGTCCTTGTGCGGTGTGTAATCCCCTCTCCCCCTCCCCCCTCTCCCTCCTCTCATCTTCAAATAACGAGAAATCGGCAATAGCGAGAAAATGTGCCTGGGCCATCCGCTCTCGCTATAACAGAGTTTCACTGTATTATCTTTGGTTACAGAAGGCGGTTACTGGTCTGTCCGCACTTATGTTGACCTGAGAGGTCGGTACAAGCTTCACTCTTCACCCCATTTTTCTGTATGTTGTAATACCGTTTGTTGACTAGGGAGGCGTGTGTGCGTTTTGTCACTGTGTGTATGTGTGTGTTTTGTTCGTGTGTTTTTTGTTGTTTTGTGTGTTTTTTGTTTTGTCTGTATTTTGTGTGTGTGAGAGAGAGACAAGAATGACAAAGCAAACATATCCATACAACGATGACCTTTCATTTGCTGTTTCGTCTCATGAGTAGTACGTTCACACCATAGACTGTACGAGAAATAAAATGCGTTTAAAATAGTGACACTACTGCTAATATGATGTCTGTGAGTTAGAAAACAGACCTGAACTCCTATTACCCTGTGCTGAGCGTACTTAACGGTGCGTTGGAAAGTCTCGGACCACACAGTTGCTGTTATCGTTATTTTTGTTTAAAGCCCAGCCGACTGCATAGAGCTTCAAAACATACAAAACTTCAACAGGGGAAAAAAGAAAAGAAAATTAAGTACACATATCCACGCATTCGTGCACACAATCTAAGGACATGCCCCTGGCGTTGACCACTCCGTCCAATTTATCGCACAGAGGCTTGAAAAAACACAACTGAATACAAATTTAAGTACACCTAAGGACACTAAAACATATATAAAAACAGGCATAAATTGCTTAAAATGGCTTCCGCATATCTCACCTCCTTAGAGCCAAACTGAAT
>CM060313.1:8147709-8175209 GCA_030674185.1 Monoplex corrugatus | reverse complement strand
AGATGTTTTACCTGCATATTTTTGGTTTACGGAAATGTGGCGTGTAAAAGCAAATTTAGTGCTTATAACATTACTGAATCACTTTGGGTTTTCAAAATTGTGTGCCTGTTGGGTACCGAGAGAGCTGACTACCGAACGCAAGACAGGATCAATGCCTGCACTGAACTTCTTGAACAAAGTCAAAGAGACAACACCTTCTTTGGAAGGCTCGTTACCGGTGATGAAACATGGATTCACCATTATGAACCAGAATCAATGAGGCAGTCAATGGAATGGCGCCACCCTACGTCACCAAAACTGAAAAAGTTCAAGACGGAAAAGTCAGCTGGAAAAATCATGGCGACTGTCTTTTGGGATGCTCAAGGTGTCATTCTGGTTGATTTCTTGCCAAGAGGAGAAACGATAAACTCTGAGGCATACATTAAGACCCTGACGGGGCTCAAAGCAAGAATCTGACGAGTGAGACCCAATTTGCGAATCGATAATGTCCTGCATGACAATGCTCGACCACACATAAGCATCAGGACACACAGGGAGACAATCGCCTCATTCGGGTGGACAACTTTACCGCATCC
This sequence comes from Monoplex corrugatus, assembly GCA_030674185.1. Taxonomy (NCBI): domain Eukaryota; kingdom Metazoa; phylum Mollusca; class Gastropoda; order Littorinimorpha; family Ranellidae; genus Monoplex; species Monoplex corrugatus. Next base: position 8,174,634 of record CM060313.1, on the reverse strand, counting down.
TACATATTCACCAGACTTAGTGCCTTCAGACTATCATCTCTTTGGCCCCACGAAAGAGGGTTTGAGAGGCAAACATTATGCCAGTGACAAGGAAGTGAAAACTGCAGTGAAGACCTGGCTCCTCCATTCCCGCCTATCTTTCTCGCAGTCTCTGCCTTTCTCCCATCCTTCTTTCGAGCACGTTGAAGTATCCTTCCAATCCAACCCTCACCCCCATCACCTTCTCCTGTGTCTATCGACCCCCACCTAGCTCTTCCAACAAACTCACCACATCCACGTTTCTGTCTGACTTTGACCAATTGCTTGACCACTACTTGCCTCTTACCTGGAAATCTCATCATTCTAGGTGACATCAATGTCCACTATGACAACACTCACCGTTATGACACAAGACATATCATCAACTCTCTGTCCAATCACAATATGACTCAACACATTTCTGAACCAACCCATCAAAAAGGTCACATTCTTGACTGGATCATTTCTCGTGATCACCACAATTCCGCTACTGACAACTGCTTAGTTCTTTCTACCCGTCTATCTTCAGCCCTTCCATCTGACCACTCTGCAATTCTCTGTTCTCTCGACATTTCTCCTCCTTCCCGTACCATGCGTACAGTGACTCGACGCAATCTCAAATCTATCGACCTCTCCACATTTTCATCTGATGCCTCCCGTCTCCTTTCTGAAAAGTCACATAACCTTGCCGATGAATTCTATACTACTCTCCACCATCTTCTGGACACTCATGCTCCAGCCACAACCCGTCTTTTACCTGACCGCCCCCCTACCCCCTGGCTCACTCATGAGATTGCCTGTGCAAAACGTGCCCGCCGCAGAGCAGAGCGCCGTTGGCGCAAATCCAAACTCACTGTACACAGGCAACTTTTCCAAGCCTCTAAAACAAAAGTATCCACCCTCATTGCATCAGCAAAAACAAGCTATTTCCAAACCAAAATCCTGAATGCCTCTTCTTCAAAAGAACTCTTTACAACCATGAATCATCTCCTTGGCACACGAAAAGATTTACCTCTCCCAACAAAACATACAAATGAAGAACTCCCATCTGTATTCTCCAACTATTTCACCACCAAAATACAAACTCTTCGTGACAGGCTTAACAGGACACCCTGTCAACCATGCCCACCTGACCCTTCCTTCTCTGGCACACCTCTTACTACTTTTACCCCAGTCTCACAAGAAGAAATTTTCAACACAATCAGATCCATGTCGTTCAAAACCTGCGAACTGGATCCTCTTCCAGGTTCTCTCTACTCCGACTGTCTCCCTACTCTCCTCCCATTCATCACTGACATCATCAACACTTCTCTTCAAACTGGAACTGTCCCAGATTCTTTCAAGTCTGCTATTGTTCACCCTCTCCTCAAGAAACACAATTTAGACCCAAATGAACTGAAAAAATATCGGCCTATCTCTAATCTCTCTTTCTTGTCGAAACTCCTTGAAAAAGTCGTCCTCAACCAGCTGAACTCTCACCTGTCTGCCAACAATCTCCTCAATCCTTTCCAGTCAGCCTACCGCCAGTGCCATAGCACTGAAACTGCCCTACTACACATTCTCAACAATCTCCTCCTTGCAACTGATACTGGCAAAGTCTCTCTCTTCACACTCCTTGATCTGTCTGCAGCCTTTGACACCATTGATCATGGTATTCTCCTTTCTAGACTTCATCATACTTTTGGCATCTCTGACATTGCTCTGTCCTGGTTCACTTCATACCTATCAAACAGAAAACAAACTGTTCTCATCAATGGCACTTACTCTCAACCTGCATACCTGACCTGTGGTGTTCCACAAGGATCTGTCCTTGGCCCTGTTCTTTTCACTCTTTACACCTCCCCCCTGTCCACCATCATCAACTCCCACTCTATAAAACACCACTTCTATGCTGATGACACCCAACTTCAAGACAGTGACTCACCTGATAATATACAGCGCCTGTTGACTCGCACCACTGAGTGTTACTCGGACATTGAGAACTGGATGACACACAATAAACTTCAGCTTAATGACGACAAGACAGAAGCTATCCTCATTGGCACCCGTCAGAAACTTTCTCAGCTGCCTCCTCTTTCTCTCCCATTATGTAACACATCAGTCCCAATTTCTGATTCAGCTAAAAACCTTGGTGTCTGCATTGACTCTACCCTCTCCATGAACAACTTTGTTTCTCAAACTGCCAGATCTTGCTACTATCATCTCCATCGTATAAGGCTGATCAGGAAGTATCTCTCTGTCGAAACAACTGCAAAACTCATTCTCTCCTTCATAATGTCTCGCATTGACTATTGCAATTCACTCCTGTCTGGTCTTCCTGCCTCCACCATTCACATCCTACAGCGCATTCAAAACAATGCTGTACGCCTTGTACTCAAAAAGAAAAAAGCTGACCACATATCTCCTCTCCTGGCACAACTTCACTGGCTCCCTGTATCAAAGCGCATACAATACAAACTAGACACCATGTGCTACAAAAGCCTCAATAACGCAGCCCCCGATTACCTGTCAAGCCTACTTGAGATCTATGTTCCCTCACGTACCCTCCGCTCTGTCTCCGATCCTCTGACTTTTCGCTTTCCACGCACTAAGCTCAATACCTATGGTCCACGAGCCTTCTCTGTTTCTGGTCCACTCTCCTGGAACAAACTTCCTCTCTCAGTCCGTCAGCAACCTACTTTTGTCTCCTTCAAGTCCGCTCTCAAAACCCACCTTTTCTCCTCTGCATAAAATCCTAACCTCGCTCAACCCCCCTCCCCCCTCTGCAGCCTGTCTCCGCTCGGAGGGGAATCACATGGTTATAATATATAATTGTATATGCTATGCTCTCTATAATTTTCCATTGCTTTTATTCCATTGCTTTTATTCTTGCTTTTATTGCTTTTATTCTTTCTCCCCATTTATAGCCATGCGTGTGTGTGTGTGTGTGTGTGCGTGTGTGTGCGTGCGTGCGTGCGTGTGTGTGTGTGTGTCTGCTTCAGCGCTTAGATTTGATTTTATCAAGATTTTGCGCTATATAAATATTGTAATTATAAGCACAGCCAACATGCCCTCATTCGCAAGTGGAACATTGCTATTGAGAAAAACGGTGACTATGTTGAGAAGTAGGGATGTGATCCCCAGAGGACCAGCTTCATTTTGATGTATATACATGTTCCTGTGTCGGTAATTATTCCTGTACTAAAGAAAAAGGCATTTCGTTTTGACTCATCCTCGTATTTAGATGTCCATTTGTTGTGAAATATAAAATGAATGCAAAAAGTCTTAAAAAGACAATTCTCACAGACTGACCTCGTGCTGCTGCAGGAGCTGAGTGGCCAAGACAAAGGGCACGGTGTACATGACCGCACGGTTCAAACCCACAACAACAGCAGTGATATAGGTGACCCACAGATTGGCCGTCACACGTATGGCCAGCATCATTATCATCATCACCAGGCTTAACACTATGTACTCCGTCTTAGGGCCTGCGAACACACATATGCACTATCATTGTCATTGTCTTTATCATTGTCAGGGTTAACATCATCAACATTATTATCGTTGTCTTCCTCATCACTATCATCGTCAGCATCATCATAATTATCTTCCTCATCACTATCATCGTCATGACCACTCTGAACACTGTAATCTGTTCTCTTTGGGGGCATGTGAATTGTATCCGTTTTGGCTTCTTCAGTATCATCATCACTTCTTCAGTATAAACAAATCTAATGTGCCCACCTTCTGGGGAAATTGTGTGCTAGAAATTTTCTCTTTTCTGTCACTCTCTTCGTTTCTACCTTACTCCTTTTCTTTCTCTCATTTCTTCCTAGTTCCTTTCTGATTTTCTGTGCTGCCGGTCCTATCTCCGGTATGTTGTCCATAAAGGCTTACATTTTTTTCTATCTGTTAAGATTGATAATTGGGTGCATATATTCCCTGCGCTTTTAGCTCCATGGTAATATTAGTTGCTAAGTCGTAATTTCAGGCACTGTACGTCGGTTTCCCTGTACGTGTTTTTTGTTTTGTTTTGTTTTGTTTTTTGTTTGTGTGTGTGTGTATGTGTACTTATGTTTATGCATTTGTTACAGGTTTTTATTGGTAATGTCTGGGCGAACTGACGTCAGAAAGACCGTTGCTGGCCCTATTGCCTTTTTCACATATTTTTAAGCCATTATATTCCAGCGTAACTTCAAATGAAAGGAACGCTTATTGTTCAGGTCCATTTTATGTCCCATAAGAGTTCATCACCAACTTCGTTCCATCAAGGAAAGGGGATCATTCGGAGAAGGAATATAGACTTAGTTTCTAAATCCTTTCACGAAATCACCCTATTCATCAGCTGCAAAAAGTTAACTTCCTTCCCAGGAAGCTGAAATTAAAAGGGTTTCGCTTTTGCTTTACATATATTATGACACTTGATAATGCAGAAATATGGTGGGTAGTGTAAGGGAATCGAAGGTTTGGGGTGGGGTGGGGGGAACGAAGTCGATTTGACCCCTCTTTCCTCCTTTGTGTGATTATAATGATAAACATCCTTACTGAAGGAGGCCAAGACTTTGCTGTGACACAGTGCCAGTGTTACATAGGCCACGTTCAGAATGAGGATGCACAGGGAGGCTGTACGTATCCCGTCCTGGTACAGCAGGTACGCCTGGCTGAGTGCATCAGCGTCTGGGTTACCTGCACACACACACACACAACACAACACACACACACACCACACACACACACAACACACACACACACACACACACACACACACACACACACACACACACACACAGAGCGCGAGCACAAAATGTGCGCACCCCATACGCACGCACGCGCGCGTGCACACACACACACACACATACACACACACATGTACGTCTTATTTTGAATGCTCAGTTTCATTATGTGTTGCAAAAAAAAATTCCACTTCTGATACACCTACGTCTTCACTCCAAAGTAAACATGCTGGCACACACATAACTCGTGGACACGTAAACAGCACCAGCATTCTAAGACAATGAAAATGGAAACTGTTGTCTTTCAGTTTATGTAACTAAAACAGGAGATTGTTTCAATTAAAAAATGTTTTATATCGACAGGAAAAGATGGGTGTCGCAAAAACGTGTCAAGATTTTCTGAGCTCATTATGGGTAGATCGTTACCCAATTATTAGGCAAAGCAGCGTGGGTTGTTAAGGGGTCACAGTCATAAGTTGGGAAAGTAAAGGTCAAGGTCACGCGTACCAACAAAAAAAAAGGGTGTAAAATCGGTACTTTCTGAAGAAGGTGTATGGAGCAGCACTTTTGTTGTACGAACTTGTAGCAATATTTAAAATCTGTTTTATGCCTTTACAGTCCACGATTGTCCTTTATACACATTAAGTTGTATATCAAGCTTTTCTGAGGTCACATTGACCTTAAGAAATAGGCCCATAAAATCTGCTTGTTATGTAATCATGAATGAACATGAAGATTATTAGTATGGCGTAACCATTTGTGGTGCTACTAGGTTGACTTGGTTTTTCCCTTCATACACAAAATCCGATTTTTTCAAAATAATTCTTATATATAAAAGAGACATTGTTAGAATGGCTTAACAGTGTTGTTTTGTAATGCTAATACGTTGATAGTTCTTACCTCCATACACCACCTTGCCTATGAAGTCGGCGATGGTGACGTTGAACGTGAAAATGCAACATCCACTGAAGAACGCCGCCAACCAGACGACACACAACTTCACCTTAAGATTGTCAAGACAACGCCTTGAGTTTTCCGGTAATGACTGGCACTGACTGTTGCCGCGCAGAAGAGGAATTCTGTCATCCATGCTGTATGAATGATGATGGGACTGGGACAAGGTGTTGCTGTAGCTCAGACCCATGAAGGAACGTTCCGTCTGAAAGGAAAGCGGATCTGATGTTTTGAACATCTGGAGGATACACAAAGGCCTTTGCTATAGGATTTTTTTTTTTAGCGCATTGAGAACAGTTGAACCATTCATTCTTCCAAAACCGGTAACTGTAGATAAGACTACACTCAGATTTCTATGTTGCCCTCTAAATTTGTAATTCTGACTTTAACGCTTTGACTCCTGCACCCTGTCCACCAGTATCCTGCACTGTCAGCCATGCTAGCAGAGCAAGAACTTAACACCTCGATTCCCTCAGCATTCCACCAGTTTCCTGCAGGAAGATTGAGGGAGTCGATAGAGTGAGGGAGTCAGAGTTGTGTTTTTGCAACTGGTGGACAGATTGCGTGTCAGACGGTTAGATGTATTAGGGCATTCAACACTAGTAAACATTAAGAACTCCTGAAATGGTAGGCCAGCTCCTGACACTTAATTCATAATAAGCTGAACTATTATTATCCTCTAGATTTGTGACTTTTTGGAAGATAACACCGAGTGCGCTGTGCGTAGTCTCCATATTTCATTTGGCATCCAAAACTGCAAGTCTGAGGATCTCTCAGAAAAGTGAATCAACTAGCATATTACTTTGGTCATCATGATAAACCTGTGTGGAGACAAAGATGAACGATTTCGATGGAGTGTTTTTTTCAGTCTTACGTTTCCCTCCACCCCTCTGTGTAACCGTATTGATTTAGTTGTCAATGATCTAGACACATAGGTATGTTATTTTTCTGTCGTTTGTGTTCGTCTATAACTAAATGTCTCTGTATGTCATTTCATGTTTCTTTTTTCAAGGACTGTCAAGTAATTCAGACATGTTGCCGTGGGGCAGCGGTTAGCACAACAGACTACTGACTGGAAAGTTGTAGGTTCTGAACCTGTCGGCGACCTATCGTCGGATTCTTCTGCCCCAACTGGTTCCTACCTGGAGGTTAGCGTGCTATGAGCTCATTGGGGAGACTGGGACCACACAGTCGAGTCTCAACCACTTCACGGATACGCAATACTGATGGCGTGGCTCAAATCTCCTGACCAACACTGCGAGTGAATGTATCTCTCGGGCCTGGTTGACGCCAAGATGTCATGACAGTAAGCATGTAGTATAACCCTGCCACGCAGTCTCAATCCTAAGTGGAACTCCATAGCATTATGATTATCATGCCCCACCACGATCGCCATTATATTGTAAAATTATCCAAGATTCTGTGGCTATTAAGATGACAAAAAAGAAAATGTCTACCATTCTGACTTACCTGAGTACTGGACATGAACGCCTCAGCAGGAGTTCTGGTGGCCAAAATGATGTTCTCCTGCACGTCTGTGTGAAGTGTCATGGAGGTCATGCCGGTGTCTTCTAACCCTCCCTCAACAAAAATCCTGTCTTCAGCCGCCTGTTTGTCCACGTCTTGGTGATAATCGCCATCTTCAAGGTGGTCGTCGGTGATGTCATCGGGGGAGAAAACTTTGGGCGTGGCCACGATTGTGCACGTGCAAGCAAAGACGGACAGTCCAAGGAGGACAGCGAGTTGAACCGTTGCTTGGCTGCTGACCGGGTCTCTGTAAATGAACACGTGTAACAAAGATTACGAACAGAGCTAAATCTCTTAGAACATCACTTGGACAGGCCATTCTAACAATCTGCCTCCACCCGTGGAGATGCCGGGGGCTCTTTCAGTATGAATAGCTGAATACAATGGAAATCTGTTTTCTTTTGTGTGTGTGGCTGTATCTCTCCCTCCCCCGTGGGGATGCTGGGGTCTCCTTCAGTATAAATAGTACCCCCACCTTCTGGAAATTCTGTGCTAGAAATTTCCTCTTTTCTGTCACAACCTTTGTTTCGGCCTTGTTCCTTTGCTTTCTGCCATTTCTACCTATCATTTTCTGCCTTGCTGGTCCATTCACTGTGTGTGTTTGCTAAAGTCTTACATACTTTTTCTTAGTATTGATAATTGGATACATATATTAAATGCATTTTTGGCTCTAGGGAGGTGAGATATGAGGAGGCAATTTTAGGTAATTTAGACCTGTTTTTAGATATGTTTTGGTGTCCTTAGGAATGCTTATCTTTGTAGTCAGATGTTTTTTAAATCCCCTGTGCGATAAATTGGACGGAGTTGTCAACGCCAGGGGCATGTCCTTAGATCATGTGCGCGAATGCATGGATATGTGTACTTAATTTTCTTTTTTTTTCCCCGTTAGTTTTGTGTTTTGAAGCGGTTATAGTCCTGATATGGTTCTACGCAGTCGGCTGGGCTTTAAACAGCAATAACAATAACAATAACAATCTGCCTGTTCACATAAAACTCGGTACAGAAAATCCAGATTTTGTACTTCTCGGCAACATGTCACCACATGCACATGCGACAGACTGTAGAACAGGCTGGTACTAAGAGAGTGTGAGAGAATCTAGCAGTACGGGGAGAAAGCTGGATAGACAGGAAAGGTGGTTGGTTATGATGTCAACCAAAGGGCACTGATACAGACATCAAGCGTTATGACCATACTCACACGTCGGAAACAGACTGCTCAGGTCCAACAGACCAAAAATGGGAGTGGTGCAGCCGCCGAGCGCCGACATGAAGACACCAGTTACCAGCAGGGACACGTGGTCAGCGGGAACACTGTGGGTCAACATCAAGGTCTTCACTGACGAACTTGTCAGATCGAATGACATATCCATGAACACGAAACCCGCCATGGACAAGACGACTGGTAATGGAAGGCCGACAATTGTGCTGTCTGTCGGACTGAGGATTTCTGCTTCTGTGTTCAGCGAGGTAAATTCTGATTCACTTCTCAAACCCAATCCTGAGGAGGATATTGTTTCAAGCCCGTATAGAGTAGTGTGACTGTCTTGAAGATCGGTGATATACAGCGCAGTTTCGTTGTGGCCAGGACCGTCGATCTAACTGAACGGTTAGTGCCATAGCTTGTGACTGCTTTTCCCCAGGTGTGCAGAATGGTGGCAGAGAGGTTCAGACACATACCAAGGAACCCAACACAGAAGGCAGCTATTGTGAGGGGCTTTTTACGCTGGCGGGGGTTGGAGCCACCATCAGCCAGCCAGCCCTGCAGGGGCACAAATATAAGCGCTGCAGAGGCGGATATAGCACCTGGTACCGTCAGCAGGTACACTGGGGATCCTAGAGTCTGCAACATAATGAAAAATATATAGGTATCGCATGGAAAAATAACTGCCAGCCTGGTATCTAGATATGAAGGGTTTGCTGTACCCGAAACAGGCTAGGGAAAAACTTGTAATTTAGGCGTTCAAATAGTTGTAAGGTCTGCCAGCCTGGCATCTAGATATGGATTTGCTATGCTCGAAACGAGCTAGAGAAAAAGTATCTTGGCCAGGAAAACGAAACCATCTTGTGTTTTAGGCGTTCAAGTAACTGTAAGGTTGGTCTCCAAATACACAGACTTGCAACACATCGGGAAATTGTTCTGGGATTTTATTCATTGGGTGGTTTTAACGGTGTATGCCAGTTTTACGCCATTAACCAAAGTTATCAGGATTGCCTGGAGCTGTTCCTGAAACCAGCATCCATGAAACGATGCCAGCTTAATTGACTGGTTTGATCGGGTAGCTTGTCATGACACTCTGTCCAAAACCCTTCAGAATGCCCTGACCGTTAATAAGATCGGCTGATGAAGAGATGAGTGGCAATATCAAAGACTGAACTCATATTAATTTTGCTATTAAGTTTTGTGTGTTTAGTCTTTGTTTACGCTTGAAAAAAGCTAGTTATTTGAAAATCTTGGCTTGGCTTGGCTTGGCTTGGCTTGGTTTGTTAAATCAAACTATATAGTTCCTAACCTCAGTATTCCTGAACTGCTTGTTGCTGCACCACAGACAAAGATGGAGGATCCCATTTGCTACTGCGTCATAGTGGTCCCTTAACGACCAAACTGGTGTGGGACCTGTCAATGGACTTTGTTCAAAAACCATTCATTGTACACGGACAATTCTGCGTGTTTTGCACCCAGTCTGCCAGTAATTATCAGGTACAGTCTGCCAGTAATTATCAGGTACAGTCTGCCAGTAATTATCAGGTACAGTCTGCCAGTAATTATCAGGTACAGTCTGCCAGTAATTATCAGGTACAGTCTGCCAGTAATTATCAGGTACAGTCTGCCAGTAATTATCAGGTACAGTCTGCCAGTAATTATCAGGTACAGTCTGCCAGTAATTATCAGGTACAGTCTGCCAGTAATTATCAGGTACAGTCTGCCAGTAATTATCAGGTACAGTCTGCCAGTAATTATCAGGTAGTTCACTTGAACATACGTAAAACCCCATGCCCTGGCAAGGTCATGACAAAGAAAGAGAGGGGTAGAAGAGGACGTATCAAATGCTACACTGACATCACCAGAATGTTTGGAGTATAAAAAAATGGGCAAAAAACGGAAATAACATATCTTCAAAATTGGGATAAAAAGAACTATAAATTCCATGAGGAAAAATTGCTGTCCTGAAATCCTAAACTATGTTCAAATCAACCCGTCTGTGGATTCTACTCCCTGATTCTCTTCGTCAGTTTTGAGAGTACACTTCAGAAAATGTGCTGTTCTTTTCTTTGGAATGAAAAAAAAAAGACTGGGTGAACAGGAAGACTAATCTAAAAGAGTATACAGAATGGAGGTCTAAGCATACCGGATATTCAGAAAATGCATTGCAGCTTCAAAACATTCTTGGCTGTGAAAACCTAAACATATAAAAAACAAACGAAAAAAAGGTTTCTAGTGAATTTACCCTCTTCAGACAAAATTTGGAAAGTATGGTCCTTGCTATCCAGTGCATGAAGTCAGTGATAACTTGTTTTGGAAATGCGTTTAAGGCATGTAATGATTTCTCCAGTCATGAAACCAACGTTGCCATGTATTCGCTCTAGTAACCATTCCTATACCACTAAGATACCAAAGTTGCAAATGATACAGTAAGTTATAGTAGACAGCAAATTTGAAAAGACTGCCTTATACAACCGCTTTTAGGAAATATCTTACCGCAAAATACTACATTGAAATGTTTAATGCAAAAATTGACGTGGAATTTGTACTATTTTAATAACATGAATTGGCTGCCATGTTTACCATTCATTTTAACAGAAAGTTGACACTGTTCTCTGTAAAGCATAAAATATCAACATACATGGTAAAAATGATATGTCTAATTTTTTCATGATCTACTTTGTATGTTATCTTTTTTCGTGTGTGTGTGTTTTAAATCATAATTCTGCTTCATGCCTTGTAAAATAACCTCAGGGACAATTTGACTGTTTCATGAAAATTCATGTCTTTCACATGGTTGCATTTACACTTGCCAATATTTGTACATGTCTGTTTGTCTTTGTACCTTCTGAAAACGATCAAAACTAAGTTTGAAAGAAACACGATGAGCAGCAAGCAGGCCAGTTTTTGAATTGTGGGCAGACATTGAACTTCAGACATCAAATCTTTTATCCTAGAAATCCAGCTTTCTTTGTGGATATGGGATTAGATAATAATAATAATAATAATATATTTTATTTATATAGCGCAAAATCTTGATAAAATCAAATCTAAGCGCTGAGCGTATACATGCATACATACCTACATACATATGAGCGTATACATGCATACATACATGCTTACATACTTACATACATAAATCTAAGCTGAGCGTATACATGCATACATACATACATACATAAATCTAAGCGTATACATACATACATACATACATACATACGTACGCACATGCATACATAATAATTACAATATTTATATAGCGCAAATCTCGACAAAATCAAATCCAACCGCCGAAAAGACACACACGCACGCACGCACACACACGCACACACACACACACACACACACACACACACACACACACACACACACACACACACACACACACACACACACACACATGCATGGCCACAAATGGGGAGAAAAGAATAAAAGCAATAAAAGCAAGAATAAAACCAATGGAAAACCACAGAGAGCACATCATATACAATTATATATTAAAACAAAGTGATTCCCCTCCGAGCGGAGACAGGCTGCAGAGGGGGGTTGAGTGAGGTTAGGATTTTATGCAGAGGAGAAAAGGTGAGTTTTGAGAGCGGACTTGAAGGAGGCAAAAGTAGGTTGCTGACGGACTGAGAGAGGAAGTTTGTTCCAGGAGAGTGGACCAGAAACAGAGAAGGCTCGTGGACCATAGGTATTGAGCTTAGATGACAATTACTCAGATCGAAATGTAGATATGGATTAGATGACAAGTATTCAGATCAAGACCTAGATATGGGATTCGATCATTATTCAGACCAAGGTGTGGATATGGGATTAGATGACAATCAAACCGAGGTGTGGATATGGGATTAGACGACAGTTATTCAGATCAAGGAGTGGATATGGGATTAGACGACAGTTATTCAGATCAAGGTGTGGATATCGGATCAGATGACAATTGTTCAGATCAAGGTGTGGATATGGGATTAGGTGACAATTATTCAGATCAAAATGTGGATATGGGATTAGGTGACAGTTATTCAGATCAAGGTGTGGATATGGGATTAGGTGACAATTATTCAGATCAAGGTGTGGATATGGGATTAGGTGACAGTTATTCAGATCAAGGTGTGGATATGGGATTAGGTGACAGTTATTCAGATCAAGGTATGGATATGGGATTAGGTGACAGTTATTCAGATCAAGATGTGGATATGGGATTAGGTGACAATTATTCAGATCAAGGTGTGGATATGGGATTAGGTGACAGTTATTCAGATCAAGGTTGGATATGGGATTAGGTGACAGTTATTCAGATCAAGGTGTGGATATGGGATTAGGTGACAGTTATTCAGATCAAGGTGTGGATATGGGATTAGGTGACAGTTATTCAGATGAAGGTGTGGATATAGGACAATTATTCAGATCATGGTCGATCTGTAATGCATGCTTGTGATGTGGATATTCCTAGGGTGTGTTTAGAAAAACATGGGCAATGGGGTTTTGCTTGTTTATTGACATTATTTTTCAAAACATTATTCATTTGTTCATTTTTGTTGTTTATTTATTGTTAATGACTGTATACGTGTTGCAGGTTTGCATCATTGTATATTTACATTGAAGTTATTGTGACAACCAGGCCTCTGTGTGTACTGCCATGCACCTATCCATCCTATTGTCCGCCCTGTCAGCCTGGTCTCGTTTTCCTTTTGCCAGACACTCAGGAATATAAAATATGATCGCATATTTAATTCACAAAAGGAGACAGGAGGTAATTTTTGGCCGACTGACCTTCGTAAAAAAACATACACACAGAACTTGGGGCTAAAAAAACCGTAATTTCCTTGATATTTCGTTCAGCTGGTAACAACGTTATATTTTTTCGAGTATAGAAGTAGTTTTCTCATGTAGTTTTATCTCCATTGATATTGTGAAGTTTTGTTCTTGTTAAGGGTTTTTTATGGTGTGTGTGTGTTTTTGTTTGTTTGTTTGTTTTTCCCTGTTCGCTGTGTTTGGTTTTGGTTGGTTGGCTGGGTTTTGTTGTTGTTTGTTGTTTTAGATTGTTGGAAAACCAAGGAAGAACGAACAAACAAGCAAGCCCACACACACGCGCGTGCGCGCACACACACACTCATCATCAATCATACACTCCACCCACACACAACTCACACCATCACTACACACACCTCACACACACACACTCACACACACACCACACACTCACACACACATACACACACTACACACACATACACACACAACACACACTCACACACACATCACACACACTACATCACACACACATATACACACACAACACACCTCCACACACATACACCACACACACAACACACACACTCAACACACACACAACACACACATACACACTCACACACACACACACACAACATCACACACACACACACACACACACACACACACACACACACACACACACACACACACACACACACACACCACACACACACACACACACAACACACACACACACACACAGCGACAGACACAGAAAATTTACTTTGAAACAAAATTAAACACCAATGAATTGCACAGATCTGACCCAATGTACTTACAACTCTGGTTTCAGCCAACAGACGAGAATGTGGGATATCAAGAAGGGAACGACACATTCTGTGTCAATGTTGACAGCTTTGTTTCCATTATTGAATTGGAATTGCTGAGACAGACTGAATATTGTTAGGTTTCCTTTTTTTTTTTTTTCTTTGTTTGTTTGGTTGGTTTTGGTTTCGTTGTGTTGTTGTTGATGTTGTTGTTTTGTTGTTGTTGTTCATTCATTCGTCCGTTTTGTTTGTTTGTTTATTTGAGGGGTAGGGGGGGGAGGGATATTTTGGACGGACAACCGAAGATGGGGGTGAATCGGGGACTCAAGTTGTCTGGTCCAGGAACGTGTTTCGATTTGTGTTCAAATATTCTTCTCTTGTTCTTTCATCTGTCAGTGTGTACCATCACAGGTATCGCGGGGACAAAGAGCTGACGGTCAGCCCCGAGTTGAAGGCCTAAAGTGGAACAACGCCACACAATGTCAAGGGCTCCTTCATGCCACTCAGCCAGGGCTTCCTTGGTCTGCCACGCTCTTTAAACCATTGACTCCCGTCCCCTATCCACCAGCTGCAAATCTTGACCTTTTGACTCCCTCACCCTATCCACCAGCTTCTTGCAGGTAAGGGAGTTAAAGGGTTAAGCATTTGCTATGCTATCATTGATGACGATGCAAGATGCTAGTGGACAGGATGAGGGAGTCAAAGGGTTACGTTTTTGCTATGCTATCATTGATGACGATGCAAGATGCTAGTGACAGATGAGGGAGTCAAAGGTTACGTTTTTGCTATGCTATCATTGATGACGATGCAAGATGCTAGTGGACAGGATGAGGGAGTCAGTGGGTTACGTTTTTGCTATGCTATCATTGATGACGATGCAAGATGCTAGTGGACAGGATGAGGGAGTCAAAGGGTTACGTTTTTGCTATGCTATCATTGATGACGATGCAAGATGCTAGTGGACAGGGTGAGGGAGTCAAAGGGTTACGTTTTTGCTATGCTATCATTGATGACGATGCAGGATGCTAGTGGACAGGATGAGGGAGTCAAAGGGTTACGTTTTTGCTATGCTATCATTGATGACGATGCAGGATGCTAGTGGACATGGTGAGGGAGTCAAAGGGTTAAAGCCAGGTAACTACTTGTGTCATTTTCGTTGAGTCAACCAGTGATGTTGCGTTCTGGTCAGATGACAAAACCACGTCATTTTCTGTTGTGAGAATGATGGTGGACAGATGCTGTTCCCATTGTTTTTCTGAACGTACAACTTCTGATCATGTCGTGTCTGGTCTTGTTTACATTTGTTCTCTAACAGCGCATTTCACGGGTGGCCATTTTGTATTCTGGGGTCCCCCCCCCCCCCGTGAGGATTCCGGGGCTCTTTCAGTATAAATAGTATCCCCACTTTCTGGAAATTCTGTGCTAGAAATTTCCTCTTTTCTGTCACTCTCTTTGTTTCTGCCTCGTTCCTTTGCTTTCTGTCATTTCTTTCTATCATTTTCTGCTTTGCTGGTCCATTCACCTGTATGTGTTCCATAAAGTCTTACATACTTTTTCTTAGGACTGATAACTGGGTGCGTGTATTAAGTGGATTTTTGACTCTAAGGAGGTGAGATATGTGGAAGCAATTTTAGGTAATTTATGCCTGTTTTTATATATGTTTTGATGTCCTTAGGTATGTTTAAATTTGTATCCAGGTGTCTTTGTTAAATCCCTTGTGCGATAAATTGGACGGAGTGGTCAACACCAGGGCATGTCCTTAGATTATGTGCTCGAATGCATTGATATGTATACTTAATTTTCTGTTGTTTTTTTCCCCTGTTAAAGTTTTGTATGTTCTGAAGCGGTTATAGCCCTGATATGGCCCTACTCAGTTGACTGGACTTTAAACCAAAATAACGGTAACAGTAATCTGGGGGGTTGGTCAGGGTCCAGGTCTGAATGAAACTGGATCTGATGAGGTTGGCTTTTATTTCAAAAAGGATGTTTGGGTGATTCAGAAGTTGGGCAAGTGGACAGATGCCATTGTTTGATTTCTGCTTTCATGCAATATTGAATCAGAAACCATGTAGAGAAATGAGGTGATGGTGCTTGTCATAGTTTAGTATTGGTCTGCCTCTGTTTGTCATATCATCTTTCTGTCCATCTGCCTCTTCGTCTCTCAGTAGGTCTGTCTGATTCTTACTGTCTTTTACGACTGAAAACTAAAGATCTATTGTATTCATTTAAAGAAAATGATAATAAGGAAGAAAGACAGATTGCGAGACACAGATACGAAAAGTTTATCCTGTGCATGTTATGCGTTGTATATTTGTACACATGTCTGAACACGCATATTTATTTGAATACCTGCTGAAGGGGCATTTCGTTGAGGTTGCTGAACACGCCCATGGCTTCGCACGCCATCATGCCTGCGCACATAGCAACCTTGCGTTTCAAGGTCAAGGTCCCAGCTTCATCTGTTGCACTGTGGCCTTTACGTGATGACTCGTGCACTGGGCTGACATTTGCTTTACCAGCAGCGGTGTGAGGTGAGTGCGGTGCCATTACTACTGTCTGCAAATCCTGTTATCTCTTCAGCTGGGGACCGGTTTGCTGCCACACGATGAGAGGGGTGTTTAAGCTGTCAGGAGAGCAAAAGATTACAAACGTCACTTTTCATAAAAGTGTTATGTCCAAAAGCGCGATTCATATGTTATTAACAGCTAAAACTAAAGATGGTTTCCACAAGCACCAAGACTGAGTAAATGTGCTTCATGTAAACTACACTGCGTGATATTTACTGTCAATGAAGTTCTGTGAAGCTAACGATCAGTCATTTTATGTATTTGTTC
Organism: Monoplex corrugatus; assembly: GCA_030674185.1. Classification (NCBI taxonomy): domain Eukaryota; kingdom Metazoa; phylum Mollusca; class Gastropoda; order Littorinimorpha; family Ranellidae; genus Monoplex; species Monoplex corrugatus. The sequence continues at coordinate 8,157,824 of CM060313.1, read as the reverse complement.
GTGAACAGATCGTATTTTTCCTGTCTTTTAACCTTCATTGTAATTCGCTATTCATCCACCTACTCCTGTACCTTCCAAGATAAATGACAAATGGCGAAGAGTTGAATAGTTCTTCGAGCAACTAGACAAAAACCATAGTGAAGAGTCCAGTGCTTGGAGATGGGACACCAAGAATGGCTTGCATGCTTATTATAACTAGGCAGAAACACTGGGTAGTTTAATTGAGGTGAAAAGTATGAGAGTCCTCAGACAATTTGAATTTGCCAGGAGACATAATCTCAACACGGCTAACAGCTTTCATCTATCAAGAAGTTTAGTGGTTTGGCAATCTCTAAATGATTTGTAATCAGAAAGAAAGACTACATCACAATGCCACACTGAGTACTTTAAGTCCAGCATCAGCTGTACAAAATCAAAGTCATCCTCAAAGGCTAATGTAGGCAATGATTATGATCTTGTCTTCGAGGAGCAAGCTGGCTTCAGACCTTTCAGGAGCACAGTTGAGCAGGTTTTCAACTGTCTCATTATGATAGAGAAACATCACCAACATCACAGTGATCTATATATCAACTTTATTAACTTCAAGAAAACATTCGACAGAATCTGGCACAATGGTTATTGTAAATCATGAAAGGTTTCAATATAGAACACGGTCTAATCCAAGTCATCAATGTAATGTATAGGAACTCATGCAGGCTTGCTTCTCAGCGATCATTTAGGAAAGTTCTTCCAATCTACAGTTGGAATGTGTTACCATCAGTCGTATTCAAGATCTTTTTGGAGAAGATCGTTCATAAAATAAAAAAAAACATAATTGCCATGCTTCCATCCACACTGGCTCTCCCGGAGGGGACCACCACCTTGACGTGGTCGGGAGGTTTGAGGTCCCAATGGTCCCTTGAGCTATGCCGACGGGGGCTACTGGTTTGAAAGCTTTGTTTCTTCACTAGTGATAGTACAGATGACCAAAGACTTTGACGGGACTTGATTCGACAATTCAGATTGATGCCCCTGGTAGGGATGCCCATATCGGACAGGTCAAGGGGGAGGGGGGATGAGACGAAATATGGTCCCACCTTCATTTCCATTTTCATCATCATTGTCATAATCACGAGTGATTGACGTCTCACCTGTCTCACCTGTCGGCGTCACCGGGAACAGTGTTGGCCGCTGCACATGATGTCCTCACAAGTTGCCTCCAGCACTCTCGATCTTGGCTAAGTCTGACCACCTCCTGGAGTTTCTTGCCACTGATGTTTGTGATGTTTCTAGCAAGTGATGCAGGTGGCCGTCCTCTGTTTCTCTTTCCTTCCACTTTACCTTGGAGGACAGTGGACATCAAGTCTGTTCTCTCATTACGGATTGCGTGTCCAACATATTTCAGTTTCCTCCGTTGTATGAGTACTAGAAGCTTGCGTGTAGTACCCAACTCATTCAGTATGCTTTCATTTGAGCGCCTATCCGTCCATTTGACCCTCAGCAGTCTTCGGTAAAACCACAGCTCTGCTGCTTCCACTCGTCTTTCATCCTCTTTCTTCATTGTCCATGCCTCGCAGCCGTATAACATCACTGGCCAGACAAGACATTTTAAGAGTTTTATCTTAAGGTCTGCTGTTATGCTGTGGTCTTTCCAAATATTGTTCAATTGAACCATACTGTTCTTGGCCATTCCAATTCTCATCTTTATGTCTTTTGAGCATGTTCCATCGTGTGTCTTGACTGAACCTAAATATCTAAAGTCCTTGACATTTTCTAGAGGGACTTGGTTTAGCATGATCTGGTCCTGTCTAGTGTTATATTTGCCTGTGATTGACGTAAGCAACCCGTAATCCCGAGCTCGAGTTGCTTGGCCATGGGATGGGTGGTTGTACGTTAGTCAGTCATGAAAGTACACAGTCTGGATTCATGCGTGACGGTTCCAGGCAGACAGACACCATGAGATTGACCATCCATTGTCCCTTCCCAGCACGGCAGATCTCCTGAGGTAACCGATTAAATTCTGCCATTGTTGAACCAACGCTCATGAGTCAACTTAACCAAACTAAGCGAAAAAGCGATAATTACAGGGGCACGAACTCAAGATTCTGACACTGAGGTTTGCGAGGAAACTGGTTGGAGGTGGAGGGAACCAATGAGGAAAGACCGCTGTCATCATTCAGCCTGTTTGCAGTACAGAAAGGCTTTCAAGAAACCCCAAACCTACTAAAACGTGCAGAAACGGAGTCTACTTGATCGAATACAAGGACAAGAAACAGTCAGACACTCTGCTGAAAGCATCACTGCTGATGGACCGTGGCATTTTAAGGTGTCTCCGCACAGGGGACTAAATAGCAGCAAGGAGGTGACAAATTGCCCAGAGCTGAAATGAGCTCACGAAGAGGAAATCGGGACAGAATTAATGAGTCAGGGCGTAGTAGAGGTACGCCGGGCCATGTTCTGGAAGGGGTCGGAGAGAGTCCCGACAAAACCCTCTTCCTGATATTCTGTTGTCTTGTGCTATTACATTCGATAAAGATAGGGTACCTCAATGCCAGACTCTCGCCGTATATTCCATCGCCGATGCGATGCTTCAAGTGACAGAAATTCGGACAAGATAGGGACAGAAAAATGTGGCATGTGTGCCAAGGAGGTATATGAAGGAACGTGTGACGGACTAGCACTACGCATAAATTGTGGAGGAAGTCATCCTTCCCTTCCAGAAACTGTCCTACATGGCAGATGGAACAAAATCTACAGAGTTAAAACAGAAAAAGATCCCATCCCTTTTCATGAGGCGAAGCGACTGTTGCAAGGAAATGGCCCGTCTGCAACAAAAGTTAGGTGGCAACTGGAAGGAAACCAAGTCTAGTCTCCACTGCGTGTCAGACTGAAATCATATGGACAAAGACTTCTTTTGAGACTTTGCAAAGCCCTCAGCCAGGATGTCAAACTCGCTGTTTCTCAGATTGCCCGACAGTTGAACCCCCCCCCCCCCCTTCCAGTGCTGAACAGCCTGGGAAACCCACTCTCCCGCTGTCCCGGCCGTCCGGGAGCAGCTCCACAGCGGGTGGGGGAGGCCAGAAAGTTATGATGGTGATGGACTTAAAGAGCATAAGCCCTCTATGTGTACAGGCAGGTCAGCCCTCTATGTGTACAGGCAGGTCAGCCATCTATGTGTACAGGCAGGTCAGCCATCAGGTCTCACCGCCTGAAGAAACCAGAGAAGAAACTGGAAAACAAATCTGCTCCGTTGCAGCTCGAGGACGATGAGTCAGACATGGACTAAATTTGTTTACTGTTGTTTCCATCGGACATGAAGAATATCGTCCATTGGAACGTAAGATGTCTAAACTCAAATTTGGAGGAGCTCCAGCTACTTTGTCGTGACCTGCAGCCCGTTGTGCTGACTCTACAAGAAACGTTATTGCGTGATGGGAAAAGTTTTTCCATAACGGATTTCAACATTATTTCCAAACAAACCAGCACAACTCAAGGACAGAGGAGTAATGGGTGGATTTTCACTGCTCCTGCACGGCCTGTCTTGTATAGCCCTGTTAGTCTGAACACTTCTTTGCAAGCAGCTGCAGCAAAGTTAGCTCTGCTTAATTTAAAACCATAACCACCTGTTCTCTGTACCTTCTTCCGTCTGTTACTGTAACAACAGAAGAACCGATTGATCTGATTGAAGAACTTCCAAAATCTTTTCTGTTTTGGGCGATTTGAATTACCATTCCCCGCTTTGGGGCAGTGCAGGTACTTCAGCTTGAGGCCTCCTGCTAGAAAATGCCTTCTCAGAAATAGACTTACGCTGTCAAAACCATGGATGCCCTACTTACATCCATCCTGCAAATGGTGCACTTTCCTGTTTAGATCTATCGATGTGTTATGCTTCATTGGTCTTGGATTATGAATGAAGAGTTCTTTATGATCTGCATGGAAGTGACCATTTTCCAGTTGTCTTAACAAATACAAACGTTAAACATGAAACCTTACCGGAATGTTTGAATTTTTACAAAGCTTACTGGGATTTATTGGCAAAGACCATCCAAAGCGAATTAGTGGAAGACAAAGTTCTGCAAAATGATAATCTAGTAGACACTCTAACACAAGTCATCCTGAACTGTGCCAAAAAATCAATTCCCATATTGTCAAAGAAATCTGAAATGCCTAAACATCCCTGGTTTTAACTCTGAATGTAACTAAATATAACATGAATATAACCAAACAAAACATGAATATAACCAAACAAAACATGAATATAACCAAACAAAACATGAATATAACCAAACAATACGTAAATATAACCAAACAAAACATGAATATAACCAAACAAAACATAAATATAACCAAACAAAACATAATATAACCAAACAAAACATAATATAACCAAACAAAACATGAATATAACCAAACAAAACATAATATAACCGAACAAAACATGAATATAACCAAACAATACGTAATATATAACCAAACAAAACATGATATATATAACCAAACAAAACATAAATATAACCAAACAAAAACATGAATATAAAACCAAACAAAAACATGAATATAACCAAACAACACATAAATATAACCAAACAAAACATAATTATAACCAAATAAAACATGAATATAACCAAACAAAACATAAATATAACCAAATAAAACATGAAAATAACCAAACAAAGCATTAATATAACCAAACAAACATTAATATGACCAAACCAAACATTAATATAACATAACAAAACACGAATATAACCAAACAAAACATGAATATAACCAAACAAAACATAAATATAACCAAACAAAACACGAATATAACCAAACAAAACATGAATATAACCAAACAAAACATAAATATAACCAAACAAAACATGAATATAACCAAACAAAACATGAATATAACCAAAAAAACAAATATAACCAAACAAAACATAAATATAACCAAACAAAACATGAATATAACCAAATAAAACATGAATATAACCAAACAAAACATAAATATAACCAAATAAAACATGAATATAACCAAACAAAACATAAATATAACCAAACAAAACATGAATATAACCAAACAAAACATGAATATAACCAAACAAAACAAATATAACCAAACAAAACATGAATATAACCAAACAAAACATAAATATAACCAAAAAAACATAAATATAACCAAACAAAACATTAATATAACCAAATAAAACATGAATATAACCAAACAAAACATGAATATAACCAAACAAAACATGAATATAACCAAATAAAACATGAATATAACCAAACAAAACATTAATATAACCAAATAAAACATGAAAATAACGAAACAAAACATAAATATAACCAAACAAAACATGAATATAACCTAATAAAACATGAATATAACCAAACAAAACATTAATATAACCAAATAAAACATGAAAATAACCAAATAAAACATTAATATAACCAAATAAAACATGAATATAACCTAATAAAACATGAATATAACTAAACAAAACGAGCCCGCAGGAGAGCTCTTCCGAACACCATCAGTGGACAACATTCACGCTCAATAGGAACTCCGAGCAAAATGCAGGTATGCCTTAAAAACAAGTAAGCGACAGTCTTGGAGAGACTTCTGTTCTGTTCCAGACTGACGTCCCGAACTCCAAAGAAAAAATGTGGAATTTATTTTTAAAAATTAAAGAGAAAAACACCTGCCCCTCTGACAATCACCTCAAATTGGCAGATTCCCTGATTGTTGACAAGGAGATACTTTCTAACTGTAAACGTCCACCATTTAAACCAACTCTTCCTCAGCCAGCAAATCTGCGCTCTTCCTGAAATACGAATCCTTCAAAGAAAAGACAGCCTGTAATTTCTCATAATAACCTTGAAGATACAATCTTCCACTTAGTACATGTATAACCGAATTAAAAGCTACTTTTCTGACCTGCTCTGACTCTTCTCCTAGCCTGGATGAAATTCATTACAACCTTCCGAAGCATTTCCTGAAAATGTTTACAAATCCTCTTAAAAGTCTACAGCTACTTATGGACGTCAGGATTATTTCCTCCGTCATAGCGGAAAGCCCTGATCATCCCTCTGACACCGCGTTAAGAACGACTGGGTTGTAAGCAATATGAACCTGAAATCTACATTTGCATTGGTAGCTGGCACATCTGCAACCTATGCGTTGCCGTTGAATTGACCTCAAGGCGGGCACAGGCGCTGATCTGCAAATTAACCAGCAGATTGTTGACAACAGACAGTACAGGGTTGTGTGAAAGGGAAGAAAACTGGTATGCACAAAGTTTTGATCAACAGCACAACCAACAGCAGTGCAGAAGTCTACATGAATGGCTAGACGCTGGAAAATTTCGACAATATCAAGTTCCAAGAAGTTACCATGATCAAAGATGGTTGCTCTGATGAAATATGCTTCAGGATCGCAACAGCAATAAGCAATAGTGGCCAGACTAAACAAAATCTGGACAAACAGCGCCGTCAGCTTCACCGTCAGGTACGGATTGTTCAAACTATTCAGTCTTTTCTCTGCGGATATGAAAGTTGACGATATTTGTTTTAAAAAAATTAGTCCTTTGAACCAAGTGCCTTAGAAAAAGATCCTTGCATCTCCTACCACAAACATAAGACCACTGAGGATGAGTGAAACGTGATAAACACCTTGGTGGATCCACATGAACAGTTTTGATACTGACAGCAGTGAAACGCCCCAAGCCTGCTTGGTTTGGTGACGAGCCTCGACAGGACACGCTGTCCAAGACCATTCTTCATGGTACCGAGGTACCCTTGCCAAATATGTTAAAGGAAGAGCTGGGTGGTAAATATCGAAGACTGGACCAATCTCAGTATGCCTGTTGCTGCATCCCAGACACAGAGCTGGAAAATCCTATCGTAAGGCTTACAGCACCCAACAGTACTGGTTGCAAGTATGAACTGAACTGAATTAGACAGAAAAAAAATGAAATATGAAAACATGATTGTCACGTATAGATTCAGGTATATGTTAAACTCCTGGTCATTCTGATCACTCGCACACACACAGCGCACGCACACATACACTGTGGATTTATTATTGTTGTTGTTATTTCTGTTTGGGGAATGGTGGTAAATTTTACTCAGAATATGGGCATTGTAGACTCATGAAATACAGTGAAGATTATTTGATGAGAGTTGCTGTACATGCTTCGTGTTACTGAAGTGGTAACATGCGCGAGTGCACATGCATACGCACACACACATGCACACACTCACTCACATAACACACACACACACACACACATACACACACACACACACCACACACACACACACACACACACACATCACACACACACACACACACACACAGTCACACACGCACACACACACACACTCAAATCGTGTTGTTTTGGTACAGTACGCTGATGATATATGCATATGGATGAATATTACTTTAAAAAAGACAACTCCCCAGAGAGCACAGAATTACATCAGGAAGGTGTATCAATCTGATCTTGATAGTCTTGGAAACTACATGTTAGAAAATGGTCTATCGTTATCAACTGAAAAAACTAACATGATGCTATTTAATCCTGGTGGTACTTTAAATAACTTGCCTACTTTCAGACTGCATGGTGAAGTGATACATTACAAACAGGTTGTAAAATTTCTGGGAGTTTTTATAACATCGAAATTAAACTGGAATGTCCATTTTGATTATGTTTTAACAAAAGCAAGAAAAGCCTTAAATTTTCTAAAGATAATAAGCAGATTACCCTGGGGAATGGATACAAACATACTACTTCATCTATCAACAGCACTTGTAAGATCTAAATTATCCTATGCACAAGAGGTGTTCTTCAGTGCACCAAAATATTTACTAAAGAAGATTCAAAGCTTAGACTGCAAAAGTCTTAAAATTGCACTAGGTGTACCAGTCCATGCTTCAAATCTGGAAACGTACAAAGTTGCTGGAATTCTGTCTCTAAACAACTATCGTGAGCTAGCGACAGCAAAGTTTGCAGTCAGAACTACTTCACAAACGGACAATATTTTGAGCAAGGAAATTAAACTAAGGTCTGATGTTGACTTTCCAAAACGAGCAAGCAACATTTCATCACAAATGACTGTTGCAACTTATGTCTCTGACTTAATCAAACAGTCTAACATAAGAACAAGAAAACCAATGTAAGCGCGTCTCCAACAAGACAAAACAAAACAAGCGCAATTTTCGGCCAACTAGCCTTTGTCAAGCGCGAACGCACGGTCACAGACAAATCACATGACATGGGCATTCCATCTCTTACCCACTGGACGAGGCGGCAGGGAAGTTTTTAGTCCCGTTTTTATTATCCATTGTTTGGTGTCTGTGATTTGTCTGTGACCGTGCGTTCGCGCTTGACAAAGGCTAGTTGGCCGAAAATTTGCGCTTGTTTTGTTTTGTCTTGTTGGAGACGCGCTTACATTGGTTTTCTTGTTCTTCTGGTTTGTGTTTGCTTGGGCGCGGGCAGTCACTCTTGTTTTGAGTCTAACATAAATTTGGATGAAATAGCTGAGACACCATCCACAACGCCTATCCCTACATGGGAAATGCTTAAAGCCACTTTTGATATTGATTATACAGATGCTAAGAAATATGAAAAATTAACATTTCGATATGCACAGCGAGAGAACACGTCGATGAAAAATACCGTACCCACCTCCATATTTTTACCGATGGGTCAGTATTAGAAAATAAATCTGCTGGAGCAGCGTTTTATGTTCCAAAATTTAGAATACAAAAGTCATTTTTCATTGGGCCAAATATATCTATATTTACAGCGGAATTAGTCGCTATTATACAAGCGTTGCATTATTTAGTAGACCTTAAACCTGTATTTGTCAAAGTAGTTCTCTTTGTTGATTCAAAATCAGTATTATATGCCTTACAGTCTTTTGATATAGACACAAGACCTGATTTAATTACTGAGGCAAATCATCTTATACATCGTTTAAGGACAAAAGGTACACATATCAGTTTATGCTGGGTGCCTTCTCACGTTGGTCTTCACGGCAATGAAGTAGTAGACAGAGCAGCTAAGCAAGGTGCAACACAACACTGATAATACTATAGAATTACGTATTAAAACTTCCGTAAAAGAAGCTTGCGGCTTGTTAGAATCAGCCTCATGGATTCGTTTTCATGAACAATTCAATGAAAAGTTTGTGACACAACAAATGATAAAACGTTCTTTTCAAAATGTATGTAAAAAATTGCAGTATTCTTCCATATATCATTCGAGATCAATTGTTGCTATTCATTTTCGTATTCAGCTAAACGCGTTGAAGACAAAATATTGTAAAAATATCAAGTGTATTTGCGGAGAACAGTTCACACTGTTTCACTGTTTATTTTACTGCAAAAAGCTACGTTCCTTTTTACCAAAAATGTTTACACAAGATAACTATTCTGAAACTCATTTTAAAGAAGTAACTTCAGATCAATCTTTGTCAGTTAAAATTTCGGAATCATTGGTTCACAGTCCTGTTAATGTATTGCTTTAAGTTTATGAAGTTTGTACTTTAGCGTTAAATTTTCCCTTAGCATTGTTAATGTTAACTGTTAGTGTTAAGATTTTGTTCCATTTTTATATTTACACGCTTACTCATGTCTCATACTCATTCTCCCCTCTGCCCCCAATCCAACTCGCCCATCTCCCATCCTCCATTTTTCCCCCGTCTAATATCACTCATAGTGAACAGACGTTAAATCAAAGAACGAACACACACACACACAGAGTCACACACACATCACACACACATCACACACACACACACACACACACACACACAAACAAACAAACAAACACACACACACACAAACACACACACACACACACACACACACACACACACATACACACACACACACACACACACACACACACACACACACACACACACACACACACACACACACACACACACACATGTGGAGTGATGGTGTAATGGTTAAAGTACTTGTATAGGAAACAAGCTGTCACACAGTCGACTTGGATCTTGGACAGGGATATTCTCCTCCCACTGTCCACCACACCTTGAATAGCATTATTTTTATATTGTATTTATTTCTCTTTTGTCACAATGGATTAACCATTTGAAAGTCGGGCTGCTGTCTCCGG
>CM060313.1:8115209-8142709 GCA_030674185.1 Monoplex corrugatus | reverse complement strand
GTTTACTCAGATCCTGCTCAACAGATTTCAGAAGCTCGCTGCTCAAATACTCGTGAAGTCCAAGCGTGGCTTTATACCTAATTGATCAAATGTCGACATGGTGTTCACGGTCTTCACACACCAGAAAAGTGCTGAAGGCAGGGCATGCCTACTTACCTGGCCAACTGACAAAGGCATCTGTTATTGTAAGTAGATGCAATCTCTACCAACTGGGATGCCATTCCACTTCCCCCCACCCAAACTATGCAGTTTAGAGAAGACTTATGTGTGAAGTTCATTATCAGACAACTTTATCATGAACTTTGAGTCTTCTATAGATAGCTTTTGTCTGAACACACAGCACGACAAAGCTGTTCAGTTGCCCTTGTAGGAGGCATGCTGTTCTGGATTATGTCACAACGTACAGTTCACACCTGGCAGACACATCAGAGACTGGTAAATCGCACTGCTCATGTCTGGTCTCAAGAAGACCCATCGTCACATCACACGATTTCAACGGTGAGTGATGACCACACTTTGTACGTGGTAGATGACTTCATCCTGGGTCAACAATTTTTCAATAGGCATGGACATCTGCAGAGGTATAGGAAAGGTAACAGCCACTATAGGCCAAGCTCGTCATAGGAAATGAATATCATAACTCATACGTTAGAGAAAAAACAGCATCAATCATCGCTGACATATGAAAGCTGTTGGGATTCCTATATTGTTCGTCCTTTTTTTTTTTTTTTTTTTTGACTGTGTGTGTGTGATCTTTTTTTCATTATTGTTTCATATGTATGTTCACGTAATTTTTGTGTGTTAAAGTACAAATTCATCTGTATCTCTTCACCTCATACAGTTCAGCAGATGAATATGGGTGTGCATATGTAAGTGTGTATACACATATGTAAATATATATACTGTATGTATATGTGTATGTGTGTATATGCATGCGTATGTATGTGTATATACCTGTATATGTATATGTGTCTGTGTGTATATGTATGTGTTTATGTACGCACATGTGTATATGTATGGGTGTTTGAGTATATATGTTTTATATATATTGTATAATTATATATATATATATATATTATGTGTGTGTGTGTGTGTGTGTGTGTGTGTGTGTGTGTGTGTGTGTGTGTGTGTGTGTGTGTGTGTGTGTGTGTGTATGTGTGTGTGTATGTATACATATACATATGTTACAATAAACGCTTTTTCTACACTGTGTTATATCTGCTGATTATGCGTTGTATACATCTCAAGATGTTTGTAAATGTATTCAAAATATATAAAAACAAGTTAAACAAAAAAGATTATAACTCGAAACAGGAGTCCGCCAAGCTGGCAAATTCAACAGCCTCCTTTACGACACCGAAACATGGATGACTCAGCTTAAAGCAAGGTTGACATCTGCAAACGTTTCACATGTGGAACTTCATGCCCATATTTGTCGTCACCTGGAAGTCTGCATCATCCACTAAACGGTAGACTGGACATGGCTAAAACCCCTAGCATGCGAGTCCTCTACGCCAAAAATACGCCTCACATACATTCAACTAAAGATGGGTGCATGTTGATGAACGCACTGTATGGCTAATATGCTAATAGCAGCAGCAGGTTCCCCGGCAACCCAGCAATAAGATACAAAGGCATCGACAAAAGAGATAGAAGTCCTGCATTTTCAGTCATAAGAACTGGCAAACCCTTTCTGAGGACATTTACGCCCTAAAATCTGTCACATGTCCCGTGTAAAGAAGGAGACAACCAATTCAGACAAGAGCGAGCAACAACAAAATTTTGTCTCTCCCCTGTCCCTCCTGCTTTGTCTACACAGACTGCAGAAAGACTGCCATTCCCAGGCACAGGCATGCCACAGTCTCTTGTCAAAACTAATAATGATGGTAAATAAGGAGCATAACAAATAACATCTGAAATGTCGCTTTGTCTACTACTCTGTTCGAGCACATCTACAATAGAATTCTGGCATCTGAAGATCATCCTTAAAGACGAGACACAGGTTTGAGACATCAATGATATTACTACATTACTACTGAGATGATTGAAGCCCTAGAGGAATTTGGCATAGAAAAAAATAACAGTCCTCCTAAATGAAATTTACGACACTGGAAAAATCCCCAAAGATATGTCAAAATCAATTTTCATTGCACTTTCCAAAGAAGGCAGGGGCTATAGAATGCGAAATCCATCGCACAATCAGTTTGATGAGTCATGTAACAAAAATCCTGTCAAGAATAATCATGATGAGGACAAGGAATAGAATCAAAAGAGAAATAGCAGAAGAACAGTGTGGATTTGTGGAGGGGAAAGGAACTATTAATGCCATATACATCCTAAGAACTATCATAGAGAAGTCAATTCAGATGAATAAGAATTTGTATTTATGCTTTGTTGACTATACCAAGGCTTTCGATCGGGTACGAAATGAAGAATTGATCAACCAACTGGAGAGACTCAATGTCAATGGAAAAGATCTACAAATAATCAGGAATGTGTACTGGGAACAAACAGCTGCAATGAGAATAGAAAACAATATAAGCTCTTTCCAAAACATCAACAGAGGAGTCAGACAGAGTTGTGTTTTGTCACCAGATCTGTTTTCACTTTACAGCGAAAACATCATGAGAAACCTAGAAGAAGACCCTGGATTAAAGGTTGGATGGAAAATAATAAACAATATTTGACACGCAGATGACACCGTGCTGATTGCGGAAAATGAAAGGGACCTATAAAACCTTGTGAATATACTAGAAATAGAAAGCAAAGGTAAGGGGTTGGAACTAAACAGCAGGAAGACTGAAGTCATGGTGATCAGTAAAAAACATGAAATCCCTTCATGCAAAATAACAGCTAATGGCACAACCTTGACACAGGTTAATAAGTTCAAATACCTGGGAACGGTCATTTCATCAGACGGCAGATGCACATCAGAAATAGCTGGCAGAATCGGCCAAGCCAAAACAGCATTCAAGAAGATGAAAAGCATTCTTACCAACAAATGCTTATCAATTAACATCAGGAAGAGAGTCCTTGAATGTTATATAGAACCAATACTGTTATACGGATGTGAGGCGTGGACAGTCAGCAAGCAAAGCCAGAGCAAGATTGAGGCAGCCAAGATGTGGTTTGTAAGAAGAATGTTGAGAGTTCCATGGACAGCAAAGAAAACAAACGAGACAGTCTTGATGGAGGCAGACACAGGTAGATCACTCATAAGGAAGATTAGGAAAAGACAGGCAACATTTATAAGCCATTTTATGAGGAAGGGGGATTTGGAGCATCTGGTCACAACGGGAAAGCTGGAGGGAAAGAGAGCACCAGGTAGACCCAGGGAGAAAATGCTGGACGGACTTGCAGAGTGGCTGGGGACGAGGAAGGTGGGGGAGATGCTAGGGGCAACGAGAGATAGAGACAGATGGAAGTCCATGATCGCCAAGGCCATGCGGCAAGGCACCTGATGATGATGATGATGATAGATGGATAGACATACGTGTTTGTGTGTGTGTGTTGTGTAGAAATGCTGAAGACAGGGCCAACTACACACCCAACCATTCGATGTGATGGAGACCTCACAAGGAGATTGAAATATCGACTTCCGGTATCCTACTGGTTTGTAACACCGCTTGTTCTACCTTTAAGGTGGATCTATATACTGTTTCCTTTTACAACGCCCCCTCTTCAAGGGGATCAGACTATACTGGAATACATCAATAGAGTGTGGCATGACGCACTATGGGACACAATTTAGAGATAGAACATGAGCCAAAAGCTGATTCAAACTCTCAAACACCTCTGTGTAGCGTGATACTTACTCAAGGAGCACTTAGACTCCGACAAAGCTGCCTACAATCGTTCACACTCTTCAGCGTTTTCTTACAGCGTATGTGCAGGCTTTAGCTTTGTACCATTATCATTTTAGATCGCCTCCATCACATGGCATCAGTGGTGTCAGTACATAGAGAATTTATTCCCAGCGAAGAGATGTCTTCTTGACAAACTGAAACTGGTGATACACATAGTGACTGACTCCCTCGAACATCATAACAGCACAGTCAACATTGAAGGACGACAACTACCAATCTCAGATATACAATGACATTGATGCGGTTATGGAGAGCTAGGATGAACTGACCAGACCAGTGAACTACTTGGATGAAATAGCTTTCAGACAATGAATGAAGACCAGCACAGAGAAAATTAAACTGATCAGAAACAATACCAAGGCAATCAGAATAACAACGAAAAAGAAAGATATTAAAAATATACGTCTACGGTCAAGAACTAGATGTCAAACACCGTAAGTTCGTGATGCCATAAGCAGTCGAAAAAGATTAAGATCTGAACTCTTTGCAAGGACAGTTAAAGCAACAGTAGTAGTGACAATAAAACAATTCGGAGAGAATAAGCATCGTTCTCAGACCCAAACTGAAGTCATTGCAAGCCCTTGTGCAATCCATCTTGTTTGTATATGTGCTAGACATGGACAACAGAACTCCAACAGAAGATTCAAGCAGTTGTGAGATGCTTCGCAAGATTCCCTAGAAGCTCTTACACAGACCATTTTACAAACGGTGAAATGCGAGGAACAATCACCCAACACGTGAAATACTGTGAAGACGTGATATCCAAAAATAAAGAAAAGAAAGGTGAGGTGACAGGGCCGAGAGAATAACAAAGACTGACATGTTAATACAAGAATTAAGAATAATGAAAATGCCGAAAGAATCCTGAAAGCAGTTCAGCAAAACCAACAGGAACAACGGACAACGTGGGAAAATGTTCTCCATAGAAGTTTTAGCTACGAGATATGGCCCTCCTGACGACCAGCTTCATCCTTAAATCTATGTATGACCTCCTTCCCTCGAATGCAAATCTGGTGAAATTGGAGAAATCAGATGACCCTGCGCATCAGCTCTGCCAGGACAAACAAACAATGGACCATGTTCTAAGCCCATGCAAAGTAGCACCAATCCATAGAAAGTGTACAAAAAAGCACAAACGATCAGCACTGTCAGGAGAAAGACCACGCCACCAGAAGCCCTGTCAACCTTCTGCACGGCAAGAGGCAGCAAATTGTGGCCTGACAAATTTACGACATCAGGAACATGAAAAAGTCTACTGGATACAGCAGATGACCGGGATAGCACGGCAGATCTTCCGGAATGCAAAAAGCACCCGAAGGTCATCGGTAAGGGTGGCATGAAACCGAATATAATATTCTACTTCAATCATCAAAACAAATGATTCTGATCGAACTTACCGTGCCTTATGTATGAAATTAGATCGGAAGAAGCCCACATCTGCAACGCTTAAAAGTGTGTCAGTCTAGCCAGCAACTTGAGGAAATCCAGCTTCCAAGCCAAAGTTCTCGCCATAGAAATTGGAACAAGGGTTGGTGTGCACATTTCCCTATGTCCTCATGAAACGGTTCTCGATTTCTAGGAAGGAGAAGACCTCAGCCTTAAAGACAATGACAGAAGCAACTAAAGAGAATTCGAGCTAACTCTGGTCGATTAGCAACAAAAGTGAACATTACAAAGCTTAAAATCCCATAAGCAGGTGTCCGATAACCAATTGGTGAAGACATCTGTCACAGGGTGACTTGGCCATGAGGCGCCGACCACTTTGGAGGCACGGATTACCAGGTGGAGGAAAAAATGGTGACAGCGGAAGGGCAACCAGGAGCCATGATTTGGGTACGAACTGACCCCCTTAGAGCGTAGGAAGTTTAGGACCGAAATACTTGCTTGAGGAAGGAGGGAGAGGTCTTCGCCTCTGAGGACCTTCTGTCGGCTGTCCCCAGTGTCTAGCTACTCATCAGCTCAGTTTAGTGAAAGTACTGACATTACTAGGGAGACAAGCAGCAAGCACTCGGTGACATATTGTCGGGCTATGCCACTGTACTCGCCAGTGTACGGGTCTAAACAAGGTTCCGTATCGTTCATCTAGCTTCAAGTCATTTACTGTTATTATGAAAACAAAAGACGATAAGTAATCAGATAATTGTGAATGGAGAAGTTTACGTTCGAAAATGTCTGAGATCGATACAAAAATCAACAACAACAAAAGAAAGAGAGGGCTTCATTTAAAGCTCACATATTAGTCAATGATATGCAGATTGAAGCAAGCTATCATTACTTAAGCAGAATATCATTTGCAAAGAACAGTCTGTCACTCGTGTCAACGCTGTTTCGAGGTATAAAGGAGTTAGTCTGACAAAAAACATGAGGTCGTTGAGTAGCAAATCTCTGTTACTAACCAGTTTCAGTTTCAGTTACTCAAGATGACGTCTCTGCGCTCGGAACGAATTCCATATGCACTAACGTCACATGTAGCGTGTGTATGATGATCATGGCACAAGCCTTAAGCCTGCACATAAACCCATGAGCTGGCGGTCCTGAGACTATGTTTTACCTAGTCTATATTTTATTCTGGTATTTTATCAGCCTACCACTGGAATAATCTTGGTTACGTGTAAATGACATGTGTATCTGTGTATCTTACCTTCAAAAAAGGAACATATATATAAAGTAAATAAAAACATAATTAAAGATCTGAATCACAACACAGCTAGCTATCCTGTATAAACTCGTCTCACGTAACAGAACAACCCCCTCCCCCCAGTCAATGCCCAAATGCTCAGCTGTCTATCAACTAGGTGAAAACAATATTTTCTTAAAATATCTATGGTATGGTAGCAAATCTCTGTTACTAATCATATCTATGGTATGACAATTGACATAATGCCAATATCTCTAAACCGGAACTCGAGTATGAGTGCAGAAATACTCTTACCACATGATCTTAGTGACTACTTGCCAGTTGCATTTTACATATGAAAACTATTTTAAGTTCAATTCATAAAATAATATTTTCTGCGTTGTCATTCTGAAACAAGTTATCACTGAGCTGAGTACTCAACTCGACTGAACAGACTGCGACAACTGATCAAAGATAAAAAGTTAATCTTCTTGGTGGAATATCAGAACGGATGAACAAAAAATCAATCTTTTTCTAAATCTGACATTAACACCAACTGATAACATAGACATGGACAGGGAGACAGGCGACTAAGTCGATCATAGTTTTTGATATAATCCTTTCGCTATGCCACAGGGTTCGTGAGCACACAGAGCTAAATAACATTGCAGCGTCAAAAACTTCTATCAGAATAATAAACGACGATAAGGCATCGGCTTACAACTTATTCTGAATGGAGAAGTGTAAGATCCAAAATGCCTGAAATTGAAGTAAAAGAGATTAAAACAAAAAAAGAAAGAAAGATATGATTCATTGAAAGCTCCCATCTTGGTCAACAACACATAAATAGAAGACAATTATAATCACATAAAGAGAGAGTTGCTTGTCAAGCAGCAATGTTTAAACTTGTCTCAACACTGTTTTGAGGGATAAAGGCGTTGAGGCCTGCTTGAAGTACCGGTAGAACACTCGCCCTCCTATTTCACCTGCACGATATTGTACAGGTGCAGATTATGCCCGTGAACTTTACGTGCGGGTGCGGCTCCAGGCTACCCAGCTGTGAATGGCTATCTGAATTTCTTCCAAGTTAGGGAAAGGTAAAGCAGCGACGGAGAGGAGATAGCACCACCCTCATAATGCTTTACCACCTCACTCCCCTACGAGTTCAGGTATATGAAATAACTGCAACCATGGAGGCAATACTGTGTCAAAACCGATAGAAATCTATGCTGAGGCTGACGCAGGCCACGAGTGACCTCTGAGCAGTAATTCTGTGTTACTATTGTCTTTGACTACTCTCCCGTGTAGTAATTATAGCGTCGTCATCATCATCAGGTGCCTTGCCGCATGGTGTTGGCGATCATTGACTTCCATCTGTCTCTATCTCTTGTTGCCTTAAGCATCTCTTCCACCCTCCTTGTCTTCAGCCACTCTGCAAGCCCGTCCAGTATTTTCTCCCTGGGTCTACCTGGTGCTCTCTTTCCCTCCAGCTTTCCCGTTGTAACCAGGTGCTCCAAATCCCCTTTCCGCATAAAATGGCCTATAAATGTTGCCTGTCTTTTCCTAATCTTCCTTATGAATGATCTACCTGTGTCTGCCTCCATCAAGACTGTCTCGTTTGTTTTCTTTGCTGTCCATGGAACTCTCAACATTCTTCTTAGAAACCACATCTCGGCTGCCTCAATCTTGTTCTGGCTTTGCTTGTTGACTGTCCACACCTTACAACCGTACAACAGTATTGGTTCTATATAACATTCAAGAACTCTCTTCCTGATGTTAATTGATAGGCATTTGTTGGTAAGAATGCTTGTTATCTTCTTGAATGCTGTTTTGGCTTGGCCGATTCTGCTGGCTATTTCTGATGTGCATCTGCCGTCTGATGAAATGATCGTTCCCAGGTATTTAAACTTATCAACCTGTCTCAAGGTCGTGCCGTTTGCTGTTATTATGCATGATGGGCTTTCATGTTTTTTACTGATCACCATGACTTCAGTCTTCCTGCTGTATAGAAATGATAACAGTCCTCCTAAATGAAATTTACGACACTGGAAAAATCCCCAAAGATAAGTCAACATCAATTTTCATTGCACTTCCAAAGAAGACAGGGGCTATAGAATGCGAACTCCACCGCACAATCAGTTTGATGAGTCATGTAACAAAAATCCTGTTAAGAATAATCATGATGAGGACAAGGAATAGAATCAAAAGAGAAATAGCAGAAGAACAGTGTGGATTTGTGGAGGGAAAGGAACTATTAATGCCATATACATCCTAAGAACTATCATAGAGAGGTCAATCGAAATGAATAAAGATTTTATTTATGCTTTGTTGATTATACCAAGGCTTTCGATCGCGTAAGACATGAAGAATTGATCAACCAACTGGAGAGACTCAATGTTGATGGAAAAGATGAACGAACTATCAGAAATATGTACTGAGAACAAACAGCTGCAATGAGAATAGAAAACAATATAAGCTCTTTCCAAAACATGAAAAGAGGAGTCAGACAGGGTTGTGTTTTGTCACCAGATCTGTTTTCACTTTACAGCGAAAACATCATGAGAAACCTAGAAGAAGACCCTGGATTAAAGGTTGGAGGAAAAATGATAAACAACAATCGATACGCAGATGACACCGTGCTAATTGCGGAAAATGAAAGGGACCTACAAAACCTTGTGAATATACTAGAAATTATAGCACACCGCTGGTTAAATTTGGCTAAGAAGCCCCCACCCCACCACATTGTTAGAAAGTCCTTTAACAAATTGAATCGCCCATTTCTAGATGACGACATAATACCAGATCCAGTAATAAATAAACCTTTCACTTTCACTTACTCAAAATGACGTCTCCGCGCTCGGAATGAATTCTATATGCACTAACGTCACAGGTGCCATGTAATGGAGAAGGTCCAGAATGATCACGGCACAAGCCTTAAACCTGCATATAAACCAAAGAGCTGACCACGTCCTGAGGTCCTACCTAGATAGTTCCATAACCCTGAGGTCGTAGGGTAGTGAGGTCACAGAGACCTTAACTTTTCCCGGGGCCAGCACCACCAGGGCGGCACCCATCCCCTGTCTTTCGATTCAAATTCATATTCATATTCACTTTTTTTTCTTACCAAGACTTCAGAAAGGCAAGAAGGCTAATTGGTCTTCAAGGGGTGGGACCAGGGAAATCAATCAATCTCTCCTATGTTTTGCCAAGGCAATGCCCTGCTCTTCACGATTTTCACTTGCCGTGGAATCTTTCGCATGCGCAGCCAGAAGGCACACGGGTCCGACACATTTTTCGTCCCCTTCCAAAAAACTAGACGTTCAGTTCGATTTTTCGGTCAAACTGAGGAGAATAAAGTTGAGGTTTCTACGGAGAGCGAATCCTGAAACCTGGCGTTTAGTTACTAACAGGCGAACATCTGAACCATTCTGCCACTCTGCCACCAAGAATTCCCATATAAAAACTGAAGAAGAAGACCTAAGAACACTGTTGTCGAACAACAGAGAAATCAAGACCTTCCATCAGGCCTGGGATACCATACACGACCTGACCCAGAAAACCTTACTATAAATACCACTGGCATCACGGGCAGAATAAGCGAGAATCGTTCAGAAACTCAGACTTAAACCTCCATGATGGAATATTCACAAAGGCACGTGATAGGGAAAATCTTCTGCTCAAAGTTACAGAACAAAACGCGTGTAATTGAGGCGTGGATTTCGGTTCTGATTTGTTGCAGCCAGTGTCTAAATTGCTCCAGGAAATATAAACTTCTTTCTTAAACCCGATACTCGTATTAAGCAGCAGCATATTTTTATACAGTATATGTTCGCACAAGCGCGCTCACAGAGACAGAAACAGGGACAGAGTGAGATACAGACAGACAGACACAGACAGACAGACAGACAGAGAGAGAGAGAGAGAGCAACAAACTACTGTTTACGCACACATACAAAAAGACAGTTTGTGTGTATGTGTGTGTGTGCGTGTGTGTGTGTGTGTATGTGTGTGTGTGTGTGTGTGTGTGTGTGTGTGTGTGTGTGTGTGTGTGTGTGTGTGTGTGTGTGTGTGTGTGTGTGTGTAACAGACAAAGAGGCAGATAAAGTCAAAAATACCAAACAAAAACACTTGCTCTGTTACCTCTATATCATTATCAACACCACAAGTGCGTGTAACGATGACTTGCTGGATCGACTAACGGGCCAACAAGAGATCTAAGGCTAAAACAAACTCACACTACAGTTTAAGTATGATTATACGTAATAGCACAGTTGTTTTAACTATTATAGCACAGTACTAAGGTTTTAACTATTATTGCACAGTCTAGAACTTAACTATAGGCTGTCTACGAATTAAAGAAAGGAAAGACTGTAGGAGACAGCGCCACAAAACAAGAGACAAAATGACCTAATGGAACCGTTAGTAGTCTCACTGTTACACACGTAACTGGAAAGCGTGGCGGCGAACTTCGCGAACGCGACCGTTTACAAACGTGTTTCTGGCGCGGCTGGTTGTGCCGTGGGTTTTTGTGCTGGTCGATTGGTCACGGTCCTCCTGACGTCACAGTCACGCGATTTATTATCATGCTCTGGCATGCGACAGTTCGGGAATGTTCTGAGACTTCGTTTTCGGAGTGCACTTTCCAACGTTGTCTGTTGGCCCTGACAGTCTTGGAGGACTACCTTCTGGATTGTTTTGGCGTCATGAACTTTTTTAATCTCTTGTATTTTCATGTCAATCTTTGTTTTTCTCACCATTCCATTTTTGTTATGCCATTCCCAACTTTTGGTTTGTGTGACCTGTTCTTTCCCTGACCCGTTCTTTCCCTGACCCGTTCTTTCCCTGACCCGTTCTTTCCCTGACCCGTTCTTTCTCTGACCCGTTCTTTCTCTGACCCGTTCTTTCTCTGACCTATTCTTTCTCTGACCTGTTCTTTCTCTGACCTGTTATTTCCCTGACCCGTTCTTTCCCTGACCTGTTCTTTCTCTGACCCGTTCTTTCTCTGACCTGTTCTTTCTCTGACCCGTTCTTTCCCTGACCCGTTCTTTCTCTGACCCGTTCTTTCTCTGACCTGTTCTTTCTCTGACCTGTTCTTTCTCTGACCCGTTCTTTCTCTGACCCGTTCTTTCCCTGACCTGTTCTTTCTCTGACCCGTTCTTTCCCTGACCCGTTCTTTCTCTGACCTGTTATTTCCCTGACCCGTTCTTTCCCTGACCCGTTCTTTCCCTGACCCGTTCTTTCCCTGACCCGTTCTTTCCCTGACCCGTTCTTTCCCTGACCCGTTCTTTCCCTGACCCGTTCTTTCCCTGACCCGTTCTTTCCCTGACCCGTTCTTTCCCTGACCCGTTCTTTCCCTGACCCGTTCTTTCCCTGACCCGTTCTTTCTCTGACCTGTTCTTTCTCTGACCTGTTCTTTCTCTGACCTGTTCTTTCTCTGACCCGTTCTTTCTCTGACCCGTTCTTTCTCTGACCTGTTATTTCTCTGACCTTAAAGCTTTCTTTAGCCGCGTCCATAGCTGCCCAAACTTTCCATTTTCTACCAATCTTCAGCTTAGGTTGTCTACATTTTCTACCAATCTTCAGCTTAGGTTGTCTACATTTTCTACCAATCTTCAGCTTAGGTTGTCTACATTTTCTACCAATCTTCAGCTTAGGTTGTCTACATTTTCTACCAATCTTCAGCTTAGGTTGTCTACATTTTCTACCAATCTTCAGCTTAGGTTGTCTACATTTTCTACCAATCTTCAGCTTAGGTTGGACTATCTCACAACCTTGTCTCCCAAGTTTTCAAGCATGCTTAGAAGCCTGACCTTTCTCACGTTACAACGCTTTGACGATGGATATTACGGATAGCTTCAACTTTGCCTGACGATGTTAGACAGCAACGTCCGTGTGTGAAACAATGTAAAACGCTAAATCATTTCCTTGAGTATTTGTTGATTTTTGCTTCCATTGATTACACTATGCTAGTGCTGATATCGTATACCGGTAGAGATCAGAGAAGATTTGGAATCAGCATAACCTGCAGGTATCAGACTTTGTATTTGCCAAGGCCATACTGGTCTATTATTTCCAGGCATTCTTCTGTCATTTGCTTCGTTTCGATATCCCTTTGTGTGTCTTTCAGGCAGTTATCATACCATTTTTTCAAGATTGGTGACTTGTTCTTTTGTCCTTGTTGGAATGGCTTGGCTGGCTACAAAACCTTTACCGTTTCGGCTATTTTTTCGTTCTGCGATGAGGAGCTCGGTGACTTCTTTGGTTTGAAATTCATCCTTGATGAGGCCAATAACTTGTGTGATTGTTTCAGTATTTTGTGTGTCTCCTTGTTCTTTGTGGAAAGGACTGTTGCGTCGTTCATGAGCACTTTTAGAGGGGTCATCTGGTATCCATTTCGGAGGTGTGCTGATTGCTCACTGCTGCCTTCAAGATGACAACAGAAAAACTGCATAACCCATTTGCCATGCCAGTCTCCACACACACAAACCTAATCTCCCTCTCTCTCTCTTTCTCTCTCTCTCTCTCTCTCTCTCTCTCTCTCTCTCACACACACACACACACACACACACACACATACACACACACACACACACACACATACACACACAAACACACACACAACGAACACATACACACACACATAAACACACACACAACGCACACACTCACACACACACACACACACACACACACAACACAATAGATAGATAGATAGATAGATAGATAGATAGACAGATAGATAGATAGATAGATAGATAGATATAGATAGATAGATAGATAGATAGATAGATAGATAGAGACTCACAGACATAAATAGATAGATTGTTTGACAGAGAAATAGATATAGATCTGTAAATGAATCATTTACCAATCTCATAATTTCAGTTTTAAAACATTACAACAGCAGCAGCACACACACACACTCACACACACACTCACACACACACACATAGACGCACATATTCATAGACGCGCACACATACATACACATAGACGCACGTACACATAGACGCGCGCGCGCACACCACACACACACACACACACACACACACACACATACACACACACAACACACACACACACACACACACACACACACACACACACACACACACACACACACACACACACGGCAAGCATCATCGAACTTAAAATCTGAAAATGTTGACTTAATACATATTATTATACACTTTCATACACTTTCAAACTTTTTATATTATTGATAAAGGTAGCATCAAAACAACAACAACAATAATCATAACAATAACAATAATAATGACAGAAGAAGAACAACAATGATAATATTTCTGCTGCTAAAGACGATGATGGTGGTGGTAGTAATTATTATGTATGCATGTGCGTACGTATGTATGTATGTATGTATGTATGTATGTATGTAATATACGCTTAGATTTATGTATGTATGTATGTATGCATGTATACGCTCAGCTTAGATTTATGTATGTAAGTATGTAAGCATGTATGTATGCATGTATACGCTCATATGTATGTAGGTATGTATGCATGTATACGCCCAGCGCTTAGATTTGATTTTGTCAAGATTTTGCGCTATATAAATAAAATATATTATTATTATTATTATTAGTAACAATAGAAATAACTTTTTAAAGTTTGAAACACGAATAAATGTCAAGCTTAAGTCTGTTATTTCTGGAGTAGGAAAATCAGCTTTTGACAATGATCTAAATTAATGTGTCGTTGATGACGACGACGACGATAATTATGACGATGATGATGAGACCTTGGTCGTTCGTCCTTCGTGTATGTTATCATCTACGCTTCTAATTTGTTGTGCACAATATCTGTTATGCAACATCATGCACCGCACAGTTCACACATAATATTCTGGAAGATTCCACGGTGAAGGACGTACACTAGGTTTTTATTTTTCTTTTATTCCCCGGGTTGAAGTTGTAGGTATACTCCCTTGTAACCTGCAACAGAGCCAAATTTTGTTTAAAATCCGTCAATAAACAGATTTAAAAAAATGTAAACATGAACATGAAGTAATTTCAGGGTCGTGATTGTAGTTTTTCTTTTGAAATCTCTAATAGTGTTGAGTAAATGTTCGGGGGGGTTCTAATGAAAAACTGCACACGTAAACAGCATCCATCTTTCCCTTTTTGACCCATCCCTAAAGGCTGTGTCACACGTAAAACACACAGCAATGTTTTATATCTTGTCAGTGTTTTAATTTTATGTTATATCACATCACGCTACAGTAACGTCTGTTGAATGTATTTTTCCGTCAAAGCGGTTTTTTCAGAAAACGTTTGTTTTGTATAATATTCAAAACTAGTGTAACGGTCCGCGTTCAAGCAAAGAGGAACCAGGAGGAAAAAAACGAAAATAGAATCAGAACGCGTATTTGATATAACCAGACAAGACAGGCGCAAATTTTCGGTTAACTGGCCTTTATCAAGCGCAAACGTAAGATCACAAACGAACAAACACCAAATACGCAAATTAGGAGGAAAAGACTGAAAATTTCCTGCCGTTTCATCCATGGGAGAAAAGCAGTCCTTTAGTTTTAGTCCTTTTCTTCCACTGGACGAAGCAGCAGGGAGTTTTAGTCTTCCACCTAACTTTTGTATTTGGTGATTGTCCGTTTGTGATCTTACGTTTACACTTGACAAAGGCCAGTTGGCCGAAAATTTGCGCCTGTCTTGTCTGGTTGTATCAAATACGCGTTCTGATTCCTTTTTCGTAATTTTTCTGCTTCCTGCTTGTCTTGTATTTTCGCTGGCTACTTTCTTCTTCTCTTTTCGTTCGCTGTCACACTTAGAGTTTGGCCTCAAGGAAACAGGTCGTCTTCTGTAGCACATCTACTGACACGTACAGCTTCTCCTGCAGGCTGAAGGGCGTGGCCACATCTCCTCCCTCAGCGACCGATAACTATGGCAATCGTGGGGGATGTGTTGCTGGATATTTTCAGTTTTATGACATGCTGTTAAATCTCGAAACATTCTGTGCTAGAAATTTCTTCTTTTCTGTCATTCTCTTTGTTTCTGCCTTGTTCCTTTGCTTTCTGTCATTTCTTCCTATCATTTTCTGCCTTGCTGGTCCATTCACCTGTACCTGTTCGGTAAAGTCTTACGTACTTTTTTTCTTAGGATTGATAATTGGGCACATGTATTAAGTGCATTTTTGGCTCTAGGGAAGTGAGATGGAGAAGCAATTTTAGGTAATTTATGCCCGTTTTTACAAGTTTTAGTGTCATGTATGCTTAAGTTTGTATTCAAGTGTGTTTTTCCTAAATCCCCTGAGCGATAAATTGGACAGAGTGGTCAACGCCGAGGATGTGTCCTTAGATTATATGCGCGAATGCATCGATACGTGTACTTAATTTTCTTTTCTTTTATTTCTGTTGAAGTTTTGTATGTTTTGAAGCGGTTATAGCCCTGATATGGCTCTACGCGGTCGGTTGGGCTTTAAACAACAATAACAATGACAGTAATTCTCGAAACATGTTTCATCCGACACAGTTTACATTTAATGAAATGAATAAATAGAGAAATAGACAATGGAAAGAGACAGACAACGAAAAGACAGAGAAGAAAATCAACTGTGTCCTGTTCAAATACCTAAATATTTCATGTGTAATAGTACAGCGTTTTGCGTTTTGCGTTTTGCGTGTGACTTCACCATAACGTCACAGGGTTTGTGCAACCTCACCATTTTCACCTTTTAATCAAATAACATACATGCATAATTACGGTCAGCTAATTGATTGGCAACATCTGAATTAAATTGGGTCAGAACGTGTCACGTTTCTAGTGAATACTGTCACGCATACCAAAACCAACCGATGAAAACAGACGAGAATGCAGCTGGAACCAGTTATTCCGGCCAGTGAAGACATTTAAACGGCCGAGTACCGACGACTTTTTAAGCCCAGTCAGTAGACGAAAATGTAAATTTGTATTAAGCGGATTTTGTAATCTTTATTTAGTCCTTTGTAAGATGCACGCGCGCACACACACACACACACACACACACACACACACACACACACAACACACACACACACACACACACACACACACACACACTCACCAACACCACACACGTAAACACGCACACAACACACCACACACCACACACAAACACACACACACCTCACAAACACAAACACACACACTCACAAACAAGCACACTCTCTCTCTCTCTCTCTCTCTCTCTCTCACACACACACACACACACACACACACACACACACACACACACACACACACACACACACACACACACACACACACACACACACACACACACAATAACCACTAGAGACGTACTTTGAAACGTCAGTTCATTGACATGTATGAAAGAGAAAATGTTGAAGATTGAGAAATGAATTATAGGCACTAGAAAAATGATAACACCAAAAAATAAACAACCAAACAGCGAACCTTTCCGCCAGAGCTATCCATTTATCAAACAGTTTAGAATTAACGTCATTTGCTTTAATGTTTTGTCTCATCTAGTGCTCCATGAGCGACAAAAAAAAAAAAATGAGACAATCTTGAAGATCTTTCATAAAGAAGATTAGGAAAAGACAAGCAACATTTATAGGACATTTCATGAGGAAAGAAATTAGAGCACCTGGTCACAACAGGAAAGCTGGAGGGAAAGAGAACATCAGGTAGACCCAGGGAGAAAATACTGGACGGACTTGCAGGGTGGCTGAGGACAGAGAGGGTGGGAGATGTAGGCTACTTGCGGCGACAAGGGATAGATTGATATGGAGGACCATGATCGCCTTCGCCATGCGGCAGGGCACATCTTGAGTGCACGTCTCTCCAATGAGAGAGAAGGAGCGAGTGGGATGGAGAGCAAGAAAGAGAGAGAGAGAGAAGGTGACAAGGAAAAAGTGAGAGAGAGAAAGGGAAGAGAGAGAGACAGAGAAAGAGAGTGACTCGTGGCCCATCTCTTTCTGTCTCTGTCTCTGTCTCTTCTCTCTGTCTCTGTTGTCTCTGTCTCTTCTCTCTTCTCTTTCTCTTCTCTCTCTCTCTCTCTCTCTCTCTCCTCCTCCTCTCTCTTCTCTCTCTGTCTCTTCTCTGTCTCTCTGTCTGTCTATTTCTCTGTCTATCTCTTTCTCGTCTCTCTCTCTGCTCTCTCTCTCCCTCCCTCCTCTCTCTCTCTTCTGTCCTCTCTCTCTCTGCCTCTCTCTCTTCTCTGTCTCTGTCTCTCTATCTGTCTCTATCTGTCTCTTTCTTTGTCTGTCTGTCTCTCTCTCTCTCTCTCTCTCTCTCTCTCTCTCTTCCCTCTGTGTGTGGTGTGTCTCTCTCTTGCCTCTCTCTCTTCTCTGTCTCTGTCTCTCTATCTATCTCTTCTCTCTCTGTCTCTCTCTCCCTCTCTCTCTCTCTCTCTCTCTCTCTCTGTCTCTGTCGCTCTCTCTCTCTCTCTCTCTTTGAGGGGGGGGGGGGTGGTATGGAGACAACAGAACAGTATGGTCACAGAATCCAACTTTTATATGTTTACACCCATATTTTGTTTTCCCAAAAGTAACAGACGGGCTCATTCCCATTAACAAAACGTTGTTTTTCCTTTACAGTTTATTCGATTCACCCTGATTTTCTTCGTGTCAATCACTGTGACGGTACGGTGGTCATGTTTCATACCTCCTATGAATATATCAACCTGATGGCAAGAACGCAGAATAACAGGTCACATGCACACTAACACAAACTGCACGTGTACTGTGTACGTGCTACAATCCACATGTTTTGTTTATGCAGCGGTCCCTACTGCGTTCTTAACCCTTTCTTATCCACTAGCTTTCTGCACTGAACTGATGGATAAGGCGAGGAAGTGAAAGGGTTAAGTTTTAAGCTCGGATGCTTGCTGGTAAACTGAGCCAACATTTTTTTTTTCACTCCTAATTAACAAAATGACATGTAATGATGATTTTACGTTTTATCCGTTCTAGGTCAAAGAAAAATGGTAACGTATTTTCACCCTCCCAAACATTTGGCAAAGGAAACCTTTTTTTAATTCTGATGGAAAAAAAATTGCGCGGTGGGAGGTAGGCTAATTTGCTGAATTGTGCACATGAATAACTGTGTTGCACACGTACGCACGCACGCACACACACACACACATACACACACACAGCACACACACACACAACACACACACACACACACACACACACACACACACAATGCACACACCTACGCACGCACACAACACCACACACACACAACACACACAAACACACACAAACACACAATGCACACACCTACGCACGCACACACACATTTACATCTGTGTGCATGCTGGTTCAGAGGACACAGGTCAGACACTGTAGAGTGATTGAGTTCGTGTGTGTGTGTATGCGTGCGTGCGTGCATCCATGCGTGTGTGTATGTGTGTGTGTGTATGTGTGTGAGTGTGGTGAGTGTGTGTGTGTGTGTGTGTGTGTGTGTGTGTGTGTGTGTGTGTATGTGTGTGTGTGTGTGTACACGCTCGCTTACTTGCTGCTTGTGTTTGAGTGTGTGTTGTGTTAGCTTGCTTGCGCGGTGCATGTAGCCTACGTATGTGAAATACGTCACTGAAGTCAGCTAGATGTTTAGAAATGGATCTTTAGGACGACACATTCTGCTCTTCGAGAAACCGCGAGTATGAAAGTTTGAACATACATGACCCATTTTGCTGGGTCAGTATGACCCAAAATACTATCACGAAAAGACAATAGAGATGGAATGGACATAATCATCCAGAAAGAGCAAGATAACATGAGTCATCTGGACTGCCCTGAAAAAGAAAGTGCCAGAGAGAGGAAGTCCCAGGAGCACCTCAAAACAAACATTGGAAGTAGAACTAAAGATACTGAAAAACAACAGGGGTGCCATACATACACAAGCCCAGAACAAACAGAAATAACAGATAAGATTTTATTTTAGCCCAGTGCACAGACACAAGAAAAATGTTTTGGTTATACATACAATCGCACTCACACCTCACAACAATAACATTATTTAACATCATAAAAGACATATTCGTCGGTCATCCACGGAATCGAGGAAACACACGCCACACACACAACAACTACACACACAACACACACACACACACACACACACACACACACACACACACACACACACACACAACACACACACACACACACACACACACACACACACACACACACACACACACACACACACACACTCACGCGCCACGGCGCCCAAATCCGAGACACCTTAGCTGGCCACTTTTGGTTCTGTCCTGCCAACTAATTAACAGCGCGCATCTTTCCCTCCCTTCCACTCTCCACACCACCCTCACCCCGTCCCGTGGCGAGGCACAGGCGCGCACTGAAGTATAGCCTACATATTGACGTAGATTCGAGTCAAAGGTATTCAGCGTCGTCCTACACACACTTTTCACAATGAGCAGAGTTTTGCAGAGTCGATGAGTACAGAAAGGATAGGATAATTTATAATCTTGCAGTGACAAAAAAGATGGAATTGTACGCACCATGATCACCAACACCATAGAGCATGGACATCATGATGATGATGATGATGATGATGATGATGATGATGTATGATGATGGTGTGTGTGTGTATGTGTGCATATATGTGTTTGTGTGTGTATGTGTGAGTGTCTACCTGCGGGGCAGAGCTGTATTGATTTTAGCGAGCTGGTTAGCTCTGTTGCTGGAGCCGTGGACTCTAAAGTTGATGTCTGGAGTTCAATCCTAGCCAGTAACAAAGATTCTGTCCTGTTCACTGTCCATCTTAATTCTTCACGCTCCAGTCATTGTGTTGTGTGACTTAGCGTTTCACAGGTCCACTCCTTTCTCCTCCCTATTTCAAGACAAAGACAACGAATAGATTTGGCAAAAGCTCAAACAGTCTGTCAGATTATTGACCTTTTATTCCCGCGCCCCATCCACCAACAGCAAAAACTTAATCTTTTGACTCCCTCACCCTATCCACCAGCTTCCAAAACTTAACCATTTGATTCCCTCACCCTGGGTTAAGTTTTTGTTTTGCTAGCTTGGTTGACAATGCAGGATGCTTGTGGATAGGGTGTGGGAGTCAAAAGGGTTAATTACTGATTTGGATGATGTGAATATGTAATTATCTGGGTGCCATGAATCCCTCTTGAACAAACTGCAAACTGTTACACAGAGTTCGTAACATCAGCAAATAAATCAGTTGTTAACATTACCTGACACTCTTCTGCATTATTACAAAGCATATCAATTCTTTGCTGAAACCGTAAGGGATGAAAATACTTTAATGAGTCGATATGTTTTTTGATGGAGAAGGCAGACAGACAAACGGACAGAGAAAAGAAGACAACAGAAACACAGAGAGAGATAATGACAATTGACAAGGATAATGACAGTAGGCCTACTGTATTTACCATTGCTAGAAGTTATAAGCTGAAAGCCATTTTTCAAACTTACCGCTGCAGGCATATACATCTTAGAACTAAACACACACACACACACACACACACACACACACACACAACACACACACACACACACACACAACATATATATATATATATATATATATATACACACACACACACACGAGCGTGCACACACACACATACACACACACACGCACACACATACACACACACACGCACGCACGCACACACACACACACACACACACACACACACAGAGGAGAGAGAGAGAGAGAGAGAGAGAGAGAGAGAGAGAGAGAAATACATCAACAAATCAATAATACAAGCATAACAGCATTTGCTGAGAGTCATTGGTTTAATGTCTATTCACTTAAGTGATTTTAGACAAGCATACATTTCCATTTGCTGAGAGAGAAAAATCAAATGACACTTTATTTTCCAGCAGTATAAGACAACTTACTTATCTGCTGTTGCTAATGGTCTTATAATAAAACAAAAGACAGTAGGACTGCAAAAAATTAGAATTAAAAAAAACAGAAGAAACAAAACATACATGTATAAAAAAAAAAAAAAGTAAAGTAAGACATTAACTGTGAAGAAAAAAACAAAAAAGTACAATTTTTTATAAACGAACGATAGTAGTGGCATAAGCACAAAATTGCTTCTTTGCTTTCAAATCCCTCTCGTACATTGAGCGTTTACTCTCTAACGAATGGAGAGACAGATACAGACAGAAAGAGAGAAAGACAGAGAGAGGAGGAGGAGAGAGAGAGAGAGAGAGAGAGAGAGAGAGAGAGAGAGAGAGATGAGACAGAGACAGAGAGAGGAAGAGACAGAGAGAAAGAATGAGAGAGAGAGACGCAGAGAGAGAGAGAGAGAGGGAGAAGAGAGACAGAGTGAGAGAGACACAGAGAGAGAGAGAGAGAAAGAGAGAGGTCATTTTCGGGATCAGCCAACCTAGTAACCAGTTACATCCCCAAGCTCTTAAGCCTCCAAGACTTTGAGTCAGCTCCAAGGGCTAAACCTAAAGCTGCATGGATCAAGAACGCGTACAGTAAATCACACCACAGACACAAGTAATAATCTAGTTTGGACACTCGGCCAGCTCATGACCTGTGTCGGCGTGGCTCCATTCCTACAGCCGTAGATTCAAGATCTGATATCTCCAGTTCAATACCAGCCGCAACATTGATAACTGGCTCGTCTGCTTCCCATCTTAACCCTTTGACTTCTGCACCCTGTCCACCAGCATCCTGCACTGTCAACCATGCTAGCAAAGCAAAAGCTTAACCCTTTGACTCCTGCACCCTGTCCACCAGCATCCTGCACTGTCAACCATGCTAGCAAAGCAAAAGCTTAACCCTTTGACTCCTGCACCCTGTCCACCAGCATCCTGCACTGTCAACCATGCTAGCAAAGCAAAAACTTAACCCTTGGCTCCCCACCCTCTCCACCAGCTTCCTGCAGGAATGTGGTGAATAGGGTGGGGGAGTCAAAGGGTCAAGTTTTTGCAGTTGGTGGATAGGATGCGGGAGTCAAAGGGTTAATGTTTCCATCATTTTTATGGTATCAGCTGAATAATTCATGGGTCCCGCTCTTCCTCCAAATTTCAAGACCTTGCCAGCACATAAAGATTTTGCGCAGGTCCAAGGAGTCTTCTAGATAATTGATGGCTGATTTGGATAGAGCGTATATGAAGTTGTCCGAGTGCGATGAATCCCTCTTGGAAAAAAAAACAGTTTTGTCGGATTAACACTTTCATACCTCGATATAACGTTGAGAAGGTTAAGAATTGTTACTTAATAGGTAATATTGTGCGGAATTTTATTTTGCAGATTTGAAATCTCAGATGTTATGTTTGTTCATTATTATTGTTGCAAACAAGCGTGCATATGTTCGTCAGGTTTGTTTTTGAATAATATTGTGTCTTTTACGCGATAGGCTGCTCTTATGTGTGTATAAATGACTAATACGAGAGATTGTGTGTGTGTGTGTGTGTGTGTGTGTGTGTGTGTGTGTGTTGTGTGTTATGTGTGTGTGTGTGTGTTTGTTTGTGTGTATGTGTATGTGTGTGTATGTGTGAGTGTGCGTGTTGTGTGTGTGTGTGTTTGTGTGTTTGTGTGTGTGTGTTGTGTGTGTTTGTGTGTGTGTGTGTCTGTGTGTGTTTGTTGTGTGTGTTGTGTGTGTGTTGTGTGTGTGTGTGTGTTTGTGTGTGTGCGTGTGTGTGTGTGTGTGTGTGTGTGTGTGTGTGTGTGTGTGTGTGTGTGTGTGTGTGTTGTGTATGTGTGTGTGTTTCAAGTCTGTTTTGTATATTTTCCATCAGCAAGTTGTAGTTCTGGAATTTGTTTCAATCGCTAACATTTCCATTCAGAAAAAATTTTACACTGATTGCTTACCATCTTGTGTTTTTCTATTGAAAGAAATTTGCCACAGACTTGACTGAAGCTGAATAATGGCTCCTTTCTTTCCTGTCCGTGTGAGAGATCTGAGACAAAGCTTACATCTGATTTATTGACCCCTTTCTTTATCAGTAGTTGTCAGTATTGCGTAGTTCTGGGCAGATATGTAGATCAGCAACGGCAAGTTTGAAAAATGGCTTTGAGCTAATAGCTTGTATCGTCGGCAAACAAGATAGCATTGTCATTGTCATTGTTGTTGCCATTATCCGTTTGAACCATCTCGGATGTCGAGGTAAACTCACGATCAGTCATCAAATAGTTGTAAGGCCTGAAGAGGAGAGATACTGTATGACGTCAAAGCTTCCTTTACACCAAGGATTCGGGTCTACCTTGGTCTGCCTCTCGCTTCAAATCTATTTTTGCAGAGTGTGTGGGGGATGGGTATACTTCCTGAGCCGGCTAGCGGGGCTGCATTCTCATCAGATGATCAAATCCCTTAATTCTCTGCTAATGAATATGATGATGGATTGGAGTTCCTCCCCCGTGAGGATGCCGGAGGTTCTTTCAGTATAAATAGTATCCCCACCTTCTGGAAATTTTCTGCTAGAAATTTTCCTCTTTTCTGTCAGTCTCTTTGTTTCTTCCTTGTTCCTTTGCTTTCTGTCATTTCTTCCTATCATTTTCTGCCTTGCTGGTCCATTCACCTTTTTGTGTTCGATAAAGTCTTATGTACTTTTTCTTAGGACTGATAACTGGGTACATGTATTAAGTGCATTTTTGGCTGTAGGGAGGTGAGATATGCAGAAGCAATTTCAGGTAATTTAGGCCCGTTTTTACATATGTTTTGGTGTCCTTAGGTATGCGTAAGCATGTATTGAGGTGCATTTTTAAAATCCCCTGAGCGATAAACTGGACGGAGTGGTCAACGCCGGGGGCATGTCTCTAGATTATGTGCGCGAATGCATTGATACGTGTACTTAATTTTCTTTTTTTTTTTTTTTTCCGTTGATGTTTTGTATATTGTGAAGCGGCTATAGCCCTGACATGGCTCCACGCAGTCGGCTGGGCTTTAAACAAAATAACAACAACAACCTCCCGCCATAAATGGGTAACACGGCAGCATTATGTATAGGCTATGCCTGCTTGCAAGGCAAAGCCCGTGAGTAATCAGCCAGGCCTTGCGAGGTGATGATAACACGGCGGCGTGTGACAGAGTTAGTTGCCTGTCTCGTTATCCATGTCTATGGTCACAGTGCAATATGACTGTCGTAAGCCGGTAATCTCCACCACTGGCACTGTTGTTGTTGACCACTTCAGAACAGTCCGTCCGCACGCGAACAGAGGACGGTCAATCGTGGTGACCTTAGGGATACGACTCATTATATCGTCCTATGGTACTTCGCCCCTATTACACAGGACTTCCTGGCCCGGCAAGACCCTGTCTTTCAGGAGATATACTTCGCCCAAATTACAGGACTTCTTGCTCTGGCCAGAACGTATCTGTCAAAATATATACTTCACCAAAATAAGAGGACATCTTCGACCCGTTAGAGTGTATATACCGAAGTATATGGTATCTGATCTGATTGCTAACATCGGAAGTTAGGGCGGTGTCTTCTGTAATACTTGTCGTATTTAGGAAATATTTACTTCGACATTGATTGGTGGTCTACAAAATTCACAAACATTGCATGGAATCTCGACCATTTTATCTACGTGGACGTTCCCAGGATCTGTAAGTGTTCCTTTCGCGATGATTTCACTTTGATCATTTCATTTGATCAGTAATGCTAGAGTCATGACCACATTTAGGAGTTTGTTTTATCGTATAATGTAAGTGTTACCATGAGGGTTACTTATCTGCAGTATATTAAGAAACTGTAACAATTTGTTAAACAGCTCAAGTTTTGAAAAAAAATTGGTGTATGTGTATGTGTGTGTGCGCGCACGCGTGTATGTGTGTGTGTGTGCGTGTGTCTGTGTCTATGTCTGTGTGCGCGCACGAGTGTGTGTGTGTGTGGTGTGTGTATGTGTGTGTGTGTGTGTGTGTGTGTGTGTGTGTGTGTGTGTGTGTGTGTGTGTGTGTGTGTTTCGTTTCTGGTTTTGTTTTGTTTTTTGCATCAGTCAATGATTTCTCCGATGTGTGTAGTGCACGCTGTTTGGCTTAAACTGTGCAGGAGCCATGTTGCTGCACAGTCTGCATACTGCGTCTTCGGTGGGTAAAATAAGTTTTGCATAGGCGGTAATTGAAATTATATGTCTGGTCAAATGTTGATCATACGAATCATTGAGCAAATTGGTTCCTTGAGAGAGGGGGGGGGGGTGAGAGGGAGAGACAGATAGTCAGAAAGAAAGAGAGAGAGAGAGAAAGAAAGAGAGAGAGAGAGAGATTTCAGAATTATACGAATGGACAGACAGGAAGGCAGAGAGAGATTGCTTTTAGAATTGTACGAATGACAGATAGCGAGACAGAAGCACAACTAGGGATGAGAAAATCGAAGATCAGGGGCCTATGATAATGAAGCACAAACACACTGTAATTCTACCTAGATTGACAGTTTGCGTTTTAACAAAGCTAAGCCATGAGTCTTAGTTGTTACCTACGTAAACTAAGTAACAAACAACGTCAAAAAGTGTATATATTCTTACAGATCAAAACTCTGGACTGACATTCCGGGAAGACAGTGACGTCACTAAAAAAAAACTACAGCACAGAAAGCTTTGACGTCATTCTTAGAATTCCACCACAGCAAGCAGTGACGTCAGAAGAGGCAGGACACTCGGAAACTACGACAAGCAGAAACAGTGACGTATTTAGAGAAACAGCAACGTCAACATGAGGAAGTCGTCAGTAGTTCAGCAGCAACGTCACAGCACACTCAGTCCTCATGGCCTTCCGGAAGAACGGTCTGGCACGCGGAGGAAAAGTCTCTTTCCAGTTGTGGGGGGTAGGAGAGCCTCCCTACACCCGCTTGAGGTCAACAAACTGAAAAAAATGCAAGGTGAGCAGACGATTATGATGATGAGTAAGGGTTGTGACGCTGAGCTGGACAGAAGACTGGACAGAGAAAAAAAAAACATAAAAAAAAGTTTTACAAACGAGATATACATTTGCATTTAATACCTTGATCTTCGCCCTTGCTTTTTATCTTTAATCTTTTGAATCCCGCATCCTGTCCACCAGCTGCAAAACTTCAGCTCTTTGATTCCCTCTTCCTATTCGCCAGCTTCCTGCTTTGTTAGCTTTGTTGGCAATGCAGGATGCTGGTGGACATGGTGCGGGAGTCAAAGGGTTAAAGATGTTATGTCCACATTAGAAATTCAGCTTCAGTCGTTTCCTTCAAATCCGGTCTGAAGACTCATCTTCTTCCTCTGTAATCTGTGTGTTGTGTGTGTGTGTGTGTGTGTGTGTGTGTGTGTGTGTGTGTGTGTGTGTGTGTGTGTGTGTGTTTTGTGTGTGTGTGAGTGTAGTGTTGTATGTGTGTGTGTGTGTTTGTGTGTGTTGAGTGTGTGTGTGTATGTGTGTGTGTGTTGTGTGTATGTGTGTGTGTGTGACGTTGTGTGGTGTGAGTGTGTGTGTGTGTAGTGTGTGTGGTAGTGTGTGTGTGTAAGTGTGGTGCGTGTGCATGTTGTGTTGGGGTGTGTAGTTGTGTGTGTGTGTGTCGCGCGCGCGCGAAGCTCGTATGTGTGTGTGAGTGTGTGTGCGTGCGTGTGTGTGTGTGTGTATGTATTTATGTATGTATGCGTGTGTGTGCCTGTGTGCGTGTGTGTGTGTATGTGTCTGTGTATGTGTGTGTGAGAGTGTGTGTGCATGTGTGTTTGTGTGACTGCGTGCGTGAGTGAGTGTGCGTGTGTGAGTGAGTGGTGTGTGTGTATATGTGTGTGTGTGTGAGTATGTGTGCGTATGTGTGTATGTGTGTGCGTACGCGCGTGCATTTTAGTAGTACTGTTAGTAATAGTGGTAGTAGTAGTAGTAGTATTTTGATTGCATTCAGTTTTGTCTCATGGGTGAAATACCGCTTAGTCTTCCCGGGAAAACCTTCATGTGCGTGTGTGCTTGTTTAGCTATAATGATGAATGGATTGGATTTTGTCGGGGGTGGTGGCAGTGGGATGGGGATCACACAGAGTGAAATGTGGGTTGCTTATCCCGGGGAAAACACATCGCCATAGTACGGCGCCGCTTTTCATGTTTCCGTTT
>CM060313.1:8097709-8110209 GCA_030674185.1 Monoplex corrugatus | reverse complement strand
GGAAAGAATTTAGTCTCCTTTTATCATAGGAGAACTTAGGGTCACTCTGTCTCCAACATCACATACAACCAGAAAGGAGAGTGACGAGAAGAAACGCACTAACCACACTAGCAGTCCACACATAGATTGATAACTACAAAGCCTTTATTCAATTAAGCAAAAACGTAATTCACCATTCGTGCGTGCCATGAATCCTAATAGTCCTAAAACCCTAAGATGCACTACGAATCTTCACTAACTTACTTATCACTGGAATACTGAGCACTTCCATAATTCCTACTCTATTCCCTCTCTCTCTCTCTCTTGAAAATAAAACATACTAGTCTACCTACTTCTAACCCTACCCAAACAAAAGTATAAGATGAAACGTGGTTACATACCTCTAAGATAGGTTGGAGACTTCTCTCGTTCACTGACTCAGTGGCTCACTGGGTGCCGACTCAGTGCTGACTCTCCCACTAGTGACCCCTAACGACTGACTGCTCGCCTATATATAGTGCGATTCCCATTTACCGATTTTTGTCTCTGCTACAAACATTCCCAGCTGCCCTCTAGCTGTTGATATCAATAAAACTGGGCATTTCAAATTTGGGGAACTTGGCGATCCTGGCATAGCTGCCTTGGTCGTCATTCAACATACCTATAATTTTCTTGGACATTGATGGCGATCTTGACATAGCGGCCATGGTCGTCATTCAACAGTCCCGTAATTTGCTTGGGCATTGGTATTTGCTGAGAAATGTTGGTATTCTGGGTTATCTACCCTTTGTGCCCATTAAAGGTGGATAAAAACCATGTGAGAGTTAGATCCCGTTTGAATGGATATTGCTGAGTGACCAATTGAATTATGGATGGCGTGATCTCCAGTACACCCACCTCATTAACTCGTCTACCGAGTCGGTCGAAGGAATGTTGGTAATTCATGTTATCTACCCTTTGTGCCCACTAAAGGTGGATAAGAACCATGTGGGCGTTAGATCCCGTTTGAGTGGAAATAACTGAGTGACCAGTTGAATTATGGATGGCGTGATCTGCAGCACACCCACCTCATTTACTCGTCTACCGAGTCGGTCGAAGGAATGTTTCTTCCCCTAGAGGGGGGGGGGGGGGGGGCCTGTGATAGTTTCATACTTCCTCGTGACATAGGTAGGCCTATGTTTTTCTTTTTTTACTTTTTTTAATTCGTCTTTTATTCAACAACAAACGGGCATCTAACATACAATGTGGCAACGAGAATGACAACAACAACAAATTTACGCATATTAATTTAAAACACAATGTTGACACAAAAACTCCACATGATATACAGAATATGCATAATGATATTTTATACGTTGGAAGTTTTAAGATGAACATTTAGATTTAGAACATGTCAACATTTCCCATATGAACCCGTTTCACAAACCACATCCCTTTGTTGAACGAAAATCAAGCATCATCGAACAATGTAGTAACAGAAACGATATCAATTTACACATATAAGACAAATAGTGTCCACATAAAAACAACCTATAACTTACAAAACATATAAGACAATATTCTAATCAATGATGGTTTTATTGTGTACATCAATATTCAAGAACATGTCGTGAAGAAATTCTGTTTTCTGCGGGAGAACATTGCCATATAGTTGTTCCACCGAGCATTAAAATTGCACAATGTAGGTATGTTACCCGATGTCCGACTCTGCCATACCAAATTTTGAAATTGAGATCTGCTGGTGAGTGTTGCTTGCTTGTCATATTATAGTATGGACTCATACAATATGGAACACCTCAGGCAGTCAAGTTCTGCCAGTAGATTCTGTTTTCTCCAGACATCACAGCGTTAACAATGACAGTCGGGCTTTCGTTCACAACGAGGCTTCCGCTACGCAACAGTTACTTCACTTTGACCAGAAAAACACGAAAATAGAACCAGAACGCGTATTTAAATACAACCAGACAAGACAGACGCTAATTGTCGGCCAACTGGCCTTTGTCAAGCGTAAACGTAATGTCACAAATGAACAAACACCAAATACAAACATCAGGAGAAAAAGACTAAAACTTCCCTGCTGCTTCGTCTACTTGGAGGAAAGGACTAAAAGGTCTTGTCTGGCTGTATTAAACACGTGTTCTGATTGTATTTTCGTGTTTTTCTGGTTCCTGTTTGTGAGAACGCGGGCAGTGGCATTTGTTTTGGACTTCTTGTTTCGCTTTAATCGTGTAAGCGTCCTTAACTACTTCACATTTATGAAATAATCTTTATCGGAGTCCAGAGTCGGGATGATTGTCGAACTTGTCGACATTTCTTACCTTTCCTAAGGTCTGTGCAGTAATCGTCCTGATGAAGACCTTGTGAGAGATTGAAACATCAACAACCGACAGCTAACTGACTACAGTATTTTAAAGTTTGTGATGATTTGGTGTGAAATATCACGTCATCAGACGACATGTGTGCGTGTGTGCATGTGTGTGTGTATGTAGTTGTGTGTGTGTGTGTGTGTGTGTGTGTGTGTGTGTGTGTGTGTGTGTGGTGTGTGTGCTGTGTGTGCGTTTGTGCGTGTGTTATGTGGTGTGGCGTTTGTGTGCGTGTGTGTATGTGTGAGTGCGCGCGCGCGCGCGTGCGTGTATGTGTGTGTGTGTGTGTGTGCATGTGTGTAAGCGTGTGTGTGTGTGCGTACGTGCGTGCGTACATGTGTGTGTGTGTGTGTCTGTGTCTGTGTGTGTGCAGGAGACCCTAGAGAACCACTTAGACGGCTTCCAGTTCAACCCCAAGTTCACGGCCACCATGACCAAGGTGCTGAGCGACGAGTTGAAGGACCGTGTCAAACAGCTGGGCTTTGACCGTTACAAGCTGGTCACCAACGTCGTCATGGGCGAGCGACGTGAGCAAGGCATCATGATCACGTCACGATGTGCCTGGGACGTCAAGTTGGACAGTTATGCCACCTACACCTACCAGAACAAGTCTCTGTTCTGTACAGCCTCTGTCTATGGAATATACAGAGAATAGGCTGGGGGAGCGAACATCACCCTGCATCTATTTGCGACGAGAATTTCTGAGTAGCCTGCATCTCGTGTGCAGATATTATCCACGAAGAGCAGATCAGGGACTGAGACTTAACTTTCAACATTTAGGTGTACATTTCATAATCGGTTCGTAGCCGTTTGGCTGTTCAAGTTTGGCCCAGCTGAGCTACTGAAATGAACTGACACTGACAGAATGAAAAATGAAAAAAAAAAAAAAATTGAAAACTGGGTATAAAAGCGATCATGGCAGATTTGTTGAAAAATCTGTGCAGTGTTTATTGACCGCTAATGCTTCTTGTTGTGACTTGATAAAATTTTGCCGGAATAGATGTTTTGAAAAATTGGGAAGTCAAGCCAGACGGAGGTCAAGGTCATAACCTGAGGTTTGATTTCTTCTCGACCAGTGGAATATTGACCAAGGTTGGTCCGTTTAATCTGTGCATCAAACTCAACCATTATGAGCTCCCTGCTTTAATTAAGTGGTTTCTGTTTGATATTCCGTCTGAGGTGTGTCTGAGTGTGAGACAAATGTTCACATGTCTACGTTAGTGAAAAAAAACAGCCATACCGAGCAAAACAGCCGTATCGAACAAGACAGCCATATGGAGCAAAACAGCAATATCAAGCAAAACAGCTATATGGGGGAAAACAGCCATATTGGGCAAAACAGCCATATGGCAAAACAGCCATGTCGAGTAAAACAGCCATATCGAGCGAAACAGCCATATCGAGCGAAACAGCCATATCGAGCGAAACAGCCATATCGAGCGAAACAGCCATATCGAGCGAAACAGCCAATCGCATAAAACAGCCATATGGACAAAACAGCCATATCGAGCAAAACAGCCATATCGAGCAAAACAGCCACATCGCACTACAAACAGCCATATCGAGCAAAACACCCACCATCGCATAAAACAGCATATCGAGCAAAACAGCCATATCGAGCAAAACAGCCACCATCGCAATAAAAACAGCATGACCATATCGAGCAAAACAGCAATGGGCAACAGCCATATCGACGCAAAACAGCCATATCGAGCAAAACAGCCTATCGAGCAAAAAGCTATCGAGAAAACAGCCATATCGAGCAAACAGCACAGCCATATCGAGCAAAACAGCACCATATCAGCAAAAGCTCGAGAAACAGCCATATCGAGCAAAAGCAGTCGCATATCGAGCAAAACAGCCAATCGAGCAAAACAGCCATATCGAGCAAAACAGCCATAGCAAACGCATGATAAACAGCCATTATCGAGCAAAACAGCCATGTCGAGTAAAACCAGGCCAACAGCAATGACAAACAGCCATATCGCATAAAACAGCCATATCGAGCAAAACAGCCGCACATGACAAAAGCCATCGAGTAACAGCATCGGAAAACAGCCAATGACAAAACAGCCTATGCAAAACAGCCATGGACAAAACAGCCATTCGAGCAAAACAGCCATGAAACAGCATCGAGCAAAACAGCCATATCGAGCAAAACAGCCATATGGACAAAACAGCCATATCGAGTAAAACAGCCATATGGAGCAAAACAGCCATGTCGAGTAAAACAGCCATTCGAGTAAAACAGCCATACGGACAAAACAGCCATATGAGCAAAAACAGCCATATGGACAAAACAGCCATATGGACAAAACAGCCATATGGGCAAAACAGCCATAGGACAAAACAGCCATATGGACAAAACAGCCATGTCGAGAAAACAGCCATATCGGCAAAACAGCCATAGGACAAAACAGCCATATGGACAAAACAGCCATATGGACAAAACAGCCATATGGACAAAACAGCCATAGGACAAAACAGCCATATGGACAAAACAGCCATATGGACAAAACAGCCATATGGACAAAACAGCCATATGGAAAACAGCCATATGGCAAAACAGCCATATGGAAAACAGCCATATGGACAAAACAGCCATATGGGAAAACAGCCATCCAAAACAGCCATATGGACAAAACAGCCATATGGACAAAACAGCCATATGGACAAAACAGCCATATGGACAAAACAGCCATATGGACAAAACAGCCATATGGACAAAACAGCCATATGACAAAACAGCCATATGGCAAAACAGCCATATCGGCAAAACAGCCATATATGGACAAAACAGCCATATGGACAAAACAGCCATATGGACAAAACAGCCATATGGACAAAAACAGCCATATGGACAAAACAGCCATATGGACAAAACAGCCATATGGGCAAAACAGCCATATGGCACATACAAACAGCCATATCGAGCAAAACAGCCATATGGCAAAACAGCCATATGACAAAACAGCCATATCGAGCAAAACAGCCATATCGAGCAAAACAGCCATATCGACAAAAACAGCCATATCGAGCAAAACAGCCATATCAAAAACAGCCAT
This sequence comes from Monoplex corrugatus, assembly GCA_030674185.1. NCBI lineage: Eukaryota > Metazoa > Mollusca > Gastropoda > Littorinimorpha > Ranellidae > Monoplex > Monoplex corrugatus. Next base: position 8,104,802 of record CM060313.1, on the reverse strand, counting down.
ATCGAGCAAAACAGCCAATGACAAAAACAGCCATATCGAGCAAAACAGCCACATCACAAAACAGCCATATCGAGCAAAAACAGCCATATGACCAAAACAGCCATATGACAAAAACAGCCATATCGAGCAAAAACCAGCCATAGTATCGAGCAAAACAGCCATATCGAGCAAAAACAGCCATATGGCAAAACAGCCATATACAACGCCAAAAAACAGCCATATACAAAACAGCCATATCGGCAAAACAGCCATAAAAAACAGCCATATCGAGCAAAACAGCCATATACAAAAACAGCCATATCGAGCAAAACAGCCACATGACAAAAACAGCCATATCGAGCAAAACAGCCAATCGACAAAACAGCCATATCGAGCAAAACAGCCAATCACAAAACAGCCATATGGACACCAAAAACAGCCATATCGACAAAACAGCCACATGACATAAAACAGTCATATGACAAAACAGCCAATCAGAAAACAGCCATATCGACAAAACAGCCATATGGCACAAAACAGCCATATCGAGCAAAACAGCCATATGGCACAAAACAGCCATATCGGAAAAACAGCCATATCGAGCAAAACAGCACATATGCTGACAACCAAAACAGCCATATCGAGCAAAACAGCACATCCATAAAGCTACGAGCAAAACAGCCATATGACAAAACAGCCATATCGAGCAAAACAGCCATATACAAAACAGCCATATGACAAAACAGCCATATCGACTAAAACAGCCATATGACAAAACAGCCATATGACATAAACAGCCATATGCGACAAAACAGCCATATCGACATAAACAACAGCCCATATGACAAAACAGCCATATCGAGCAAAACAGCCATATGACAAAACAGCCATATGGCAAAACAGCCATATGAAAACAGCCATATGGAAAAACAGCCATATGACAAAACAGCCATATGGACAAAACAGCCATATCGACAAAACAGCCATATGGACAAAACAGCCATATGGACAAAAACAGCCATATGGACAAAACAGCCATATCGACAAAACAGCCATATGGACAAAACAGCACATGGACAAAACAGCCATATCGGAGCAAAACAGCCATATCGAAAAACAGCCATATGGCAAAACAGCCATATCGACAAAACAGCCATATGGACAAAACAGCCATATGGACAAAACAGCCATATGGAGCAAAACAGCCATATGGACAAAACAGCCATATGGACAAAACAGCCATATGGACAAAACAGCCATATCGACAAAACAGCCATATCGAGCAAAACAGCCATATGGACAAAACAGCCAATGACAAACAGCCATATCGAGCAAACAGCCATAGGACAAAACAGCCATATGGCAAACAGCCATATCGAGCAAAACACCATATGGACAAAACAGCCATATGGACAAACAGCCATATAGAGAAAACAGCCATATGGACAAAACACATATGGACAAAACAGCCAATGACAAAACACCAATGGACAAAACAGCATATCGAGCAAAACAGCCATATGGGCAAAACACCATATGACAAAACAGCATATGGACAAAACAGCCAATGGACAAAACAGCCATATCGAGCAAAACAGCCATATGGACAAAAAGCCATATGACAAAACACCACATCACATAAAACAGCCATAGAGCAAAACAGCCATATCGCATAAAACAGCCATATCCCCCCCCATATCGAGCAAAACAGCCACATCACATAAAACAGCCATATCGAGCAAAACAGCCACATCACATAAAACAGCCACATCGCATAAAACAGCCATATCGAGCAAAACAGCCACATCACATAAAACGCAAAACAGCCATATGGCAAAAACAGCCATATGGCAAAACAGCCATATGGCAAAACAGCCATATGGAAACAGCCATATGACAAAACAGCCATATGACAAAACAGCCATATTGGGCAAAACAGCCATATGGCAAAACAGCCATATCGAGCAAAACAGCCATATGGCAAAACAGCCATATGGCAAAACGCAATGCAACCCATATGGCAAAACAGCCATATGGGCAAAACAGCCATATGGCAAAACAGCCATATGGACAAAACAGCCATATCGAGCAAAACAGCCATATGAGCAAAACAGCCATATGGCAAAACAGCCATATGGACAAAACAGCCATATGGCAAAACAGCCATATCGAGCAAAACAGCCATATGGCAAGCACAAACAGCCATATGGCAAAACAGCCATATGGCAAAACAGCCAATCAAAACGCCATATGCAACACATATGCAACGCCATATGACAAAACGAGCAAACAGCCATAGGCAAAACAGCCATAGGCAAAACAGCCAATGCAAACACCATATGACAAAACAGCATATAAAAGCCTATGACAACAGCCAATGCAACAGCATATGACAACGCATATGACAAAACACCAATGACAAACACCATATGCAAAACAGCCATATGACAAACACCATATGGCAAACAGCCAATACAAAACAGCCATAGGCAAAACAGCAATACAAACACCATATGGCAAAACAGCCAATGACAAACAGCATAGAAAACCCAATGAAAAAGCATATGACAAAACAGCCTATGCAAAAAGCTGCAACAGCCAATGCAAACACCATAGCAAAACAGCCAATACAAACACATTCGGCAAAACAGCCAAAAAAACAGCCAATGACAAACACAATCACAAACAGCAACAGCAAACGCCATATGCAACAGCCATAGGCAACAGCCAATCAAACAGCATATGACAACGCCATCAAACCAGGCAACAGCCATCAAACAGCCATATCGAGCAAAACAAAACCATAAACCTATGGCAAAACAGCTATCAAACAGCCATATGACAAAACAGCCAATCACAAACAGCCTATGACAACCATAAAAAGCATTGACAAACAGCCATATCGAAAAGCCATACGAAAAACCATAAAACCATATGGCAAAACGCCAAACAAAACAGCCATACGACAAACAGCCATATACAAAACAGCCATATACAGCAAAACAGCACAAACAGCATAAAAACAGCCATATGAGCAAAACAGCACACAATAAACAGCCATATGACAAAACAGCCATATAAAACAGCTATGCAACGCATTCAAAAACAGCATATGACAAACGCCAATGCAAAACGCCATATGGCAAACACCATATCCATAACACCTATGCAAAACAGCCAATCCAAACGCATATCAACAGCAACAAACAGCATACGAAAAGCTAAACAGCAACCATATGACAAAACAGCCAATCAAAACGCCTAGGAAAACAGCCACATCATAAAACGCCATATGAGCAAAACGCCAATCACAAAACACCATATGAGCAAAACAGCCATCCTTAAAACGCTATGAGCAAAAAGCCTATGCAAAACGCCTTCGACAAAACAGCCATATCGCTAAAAACAGCCAAACACATAAACAGCATATGAGCAACAGCAATCAAAAAGCATTCGAGCAAACAGCCATTAACGCATATACAAAGCAATCTAAAGCCATATCGGCAAAACACCAATCACAAACGCTATGCAAACCAATCCGTACAACAGCCATACGCAAAAACACCATTCGAAACAGCCATCTAACAGCCATATGGACAAAACAGCCAATCACAAAACAGCATATGACAAAACAGCCATATAAAACAGCTATGACAAAACAGCCATATCACAAAAACAGCCAATCAAAACAGCCATATCGAGCAAAACAGCCAATCGCAAAACAGCCATATGGCAAAACAGCCATATACAAAACAGCCATATGACAAAACAGCCATATACTAAAACAGCCATATGGCAAAACAGCATATGAAAAACAGCCATATGAGCAAAACAGCCATATGAAAAACAGCCATATGGCAAACAGCCATATGACAAAACAGCCATATGACAAAACAGCCATATGCAAAACAGCCATATGACAAAACAGCCATATCACAAAACAGCCATATCGAGCAAAACAGCCATATCCAAAACAGCCATATGACAAAACAGCCAATTAAAACAGCCATATCGAGCAAACAGCCATATCGATAAAACAGCCATATGCACAAAACAGCCATATGGAAAACAGCCATATCGACAAAACAGCCATATCGAGCAAAACAGCCATATCGAGCAAAACAGCCATACGCATACAAAACAGCCATATCGGACAAAACACCATATCGAGCAAAACAGCATATGGCAAAACCATACGGACAAACAGCCATACGACAAAACACCATATCGGCAAAACAGCCATAGGAAACAGCCATATGGACAAAACAGCCATAGGACAAACAGCTCATATCGAGCAAAACAGCCATGTCGAGAAAACAGCCTATGGACAAAACAGCCATATCAGATGTAAACGCCATATCGACAAACGCCTTTTTCGAAATGCAGATTTGTGGACATATAGTACTGCCTATGGGAATCAGCCATGACAAAAAGCCATATTCAATACAGCCTTGTGAAAAAGCATATGGTCAAAACAGCAATTTCACAAAACAGCATATACTACACCATTGTCAAAACAGCCTATCAAACAGCCATATGGACAATACAGCATATAGGACAAATGACAGCCATAGACAAAACAGCCAGGCCAACAACATCCATATGGACTAAAACCATATGGACAAAACGACCAATTGTCAAAATCAGTTCCATATGGACAAAACTCCATGCATAAGGCTACAAATACGTCCTGTAAAAACAGCCATTCTAAAACATGCCATATGCAATAACCATTGGAAAACAGTATAAAAACAGTTGATAAAACAGCAAAGACAAGAACCTCATCCAATCAGCTCTATGACCTGCCTCTCCTCCCTTCTACATCCCATCCTAACATCTCATTCTCATACACCACATCGATTCAATGTGTGTTGTGTGATGTATCTATGTTTTCTATGGTGTGCTGTGGTGAGTGCCTATGCGCACGCGCGCGCCAAAGTGCGTGCGTGCGTGTGTGTTTGTGTGTGTGTGTGTGTGTGTGTGTGTGTGTGTGTGTGTGTGTGTGTGTGTGTGTGTTGTGTGTGTGTACAGTGCCTACCTGTGACTTTGCTTTGTTAACGATAAAAAAAAAAAAAAGCAAAACTTCTCGAATATTGAAGACCTCAATGGCAAAAGCATTGGAGAGGCGAAGAGCCCTACTTTTAAAGCGCCTAAATTCATTCATTTGCAGTTCTAGTACTACGGAGTCTTTGAGAGCTATTTGGCTCAATTGATAGATCAGTTTACTCAATATCTAATATCTTGAGTTCAATTCCAGCCCACAACTTGTAAAAAAAAAATATATGCAGAAAGCACAGATGAGAAAAGGGCTCTTCGCAAGCAACGTTCCAGAAACCAGACAATAGCGACTCAGTTTGTCTATGGCAGATGTGACAGAGATTGCCACTCAAGAATCGGCCTGCACAGCTACAGCAGAAAGTGCACGTCATGACCACAACGCCTCCCGGTGCAGACTATCATCTCCTGAGATGTAAAGAGGCCTCTTTGATGCACATCTTAATACTCTAATCATTCTAGTGGTGTCGGCTTACTGTTTGTTTGATATGTCCTGTTCTCCCTCCCCCTCCTCCCCCACCACTTCAAGACATTGCCAGTACACCGTGTTTTGCGCAGGCTCAAGGAGTCTACGAGATCATCAAAGCAAATCTGGGTGAAACGCATTTGAAATTGTCCAAGCGCGATGGATTCGTGTTCGCGAACTCTAATACAGTTTTAGTCCTGTATAATGTCTGCCTGGTGCCACTCACCAGCAGAGGACCTGCACTGCTGGCAGATTTCATCGATGGATTTAATAATTTGAAATATTTCCTTAAACAAAGAAGAATCTGCAGAAGCAGCACCCTCAGCTTGACCACCAAGTACAGACTGTACAAGTGCATCAGACTCAATCTTCATAATCTCTCTGCTTAATTAAACGGTTTCTGTTTGATATTCCGTCAGGTGTGAGACAAATGTTCACATGTCACATATCTCCGTCCTCCTTTGCAGTTGTAGGGACACTGTTTGCTGACTCAGAGAAAAGACAATTAAAACTTAAAAACAGAACGAGAACGCGTATTTAAATGACTAAATCAGACTAGGTGCAGATTTTCTATAATCTAATCTTTGTCAAAAATCCCAAACAAGCGTGACCGCCCACGTTCAAGCAAACAGGAACCAGGAAATACACGAAAATAGAATCAGAACGTGTCTTTAATACAATCAGGCAAGACAGGCGCAAAATTTTAGACCAACTGGCCTTTGTCAAGCGTAAACATAAGATCACAAACGAACAAACACCAAATACAAAAATTAGGAGAAAAACGTTCCTGCTGCTTCGTCGAGTGGGAGAACAGGACTAAACTGAAATGACGAAGCAGCAGAAAGTTTCAATCTGTTTCTCCTAGTTTTTGTTTTAGGTGTTTGTTCGTTTGTGATCTTATGTTTACGCTTGACAAAGGCCAGTTGGCCAAAAATTTGCGCCTGTCTTGTCTGGTTGTATTAAACAGTGTTTATCAAACGCGCAGGAAAGATAACAAAGAAACAAAATTACAAGATTTAGGACAAAACGACAGAGTACGTTTCTTTTCTACAGCTGTTTTATGGTTTGGGGAAGACGGAGAAGCGAGTTCAGGTCTTTGAAACCAAGTGCCAGAGCAAACCGTTCCTCACATGCTTCAGTGAACATTAGACCAATTTTAATATACGGAGCAAGTTCAGCGCATGGTGAGTACAAAGGAACTGCTTCTGGCAACTGTTGAAAAACAACGCAAGCTTCTTTGATTTAGTCATATCACCCATCAGTACACTTAGACTCCGACCATCTTTCAGTATATCACCGGAAAGCAAATTCAAAACTATTACACCAGCACTACCCTAGGTATGCAGACGTCAGGCTATTTCGGCGTCACAGCAATCTGTTGTGTGGACTGATCAGAGTAGCGACATGTGGGCAGTTGTGTTCAGCGTGCAGAATCTGACATCTGCCACAATATTTTTGCCTGTGTACAAAGATGACCGATGATATATATGTGTGTTTGAAACACCCCCTCCTTCACTTACCTCGTATCAGCCTCGGCCTGTTATTCATACCTCCTTTCGGTCCCTCTCTCTCTCCCTCACACACACACACACA
>CM060313.1:8067709-8095209 GCA_030674185.1 Monoplex corrugatus | reverse complement strand
AGGGGAAGAGGAAGAGGGAGAGCGAGGGGAAGATGAATAGAGAAAGAGAGAGATGGAGAGAGAGAAAGTGAGAGTAGAGAGAAGGAGAGAGAGAGAAAGAGAGAGAGAGAATGAGAGAGAAAAAGAGAGAGAAGGTTGAAGAGAAGGACAGAGAGAGGTGGGGAGGGAGAGGAAGAGAAAGGTAGAAGGGGTTTCAAATCGTTGATTTTTGGAGTCACTGACTTTTTTTTTTTTATTAGGAAGAACGAAAAGCAATTACTAATTTAACTTCTTTCAAGTTTCCTGGGAGATTCAAAACTTAAAAATAAAATGAGTGGCTCAGTTTTTCATCCCCACCCCCACCCCCACCCCCATCAAACAGCAGAAGAGCGAGAAACAAACCCACAATCAGAGATTGTCACTCAACATGGAACTAGTTTTATTTCGGACAGACGAGAAAACGAAAACAGTTGAAATATTTGAGCTGATCGTATTATACGGAAAGTTTTACATTCACAAAGGCAGAATTTTTTTAAAAATAAAAAAGTGAAAAATAAAACTTACTACAATGTCGAAATGCTTAGGGATGAATTGAAGTAGTTACACAGATACATGATCGACGGCACTTTTATCTCATGGATAGTCTGTGAGTTATGATCAGTTCAAGGAAAAAAATATGCTGACTGCGCTTAGTTACTAATACTGGACTAAACTTCTGGTTTTTACGTTTGAACCCCACAAAAATACGAATTTCACTTGTGTTCGTGATTAACTCTTAACTATTGTAGATATTTTATGACCATTGTTTTGTGAAATTATAATAGGCACAATCTTATTATAATTTACACATATATCACGCCTAAACGAATATTATCCATCAAGGAACTTCACTTACTTTTTGTTAGGCCTGATCGGTTCAGCGAACCCTCATCAGACGAGGGTTCGCTGAACCGATCAGGCCTAACAAAAAGTAAGTGAAGTTCCTTGATGGATAATATTCGTTTAGGCGTGATATATGTGTAAATTATAATAAGATTGTGCCTATTATAATTTCACAAAACAATGGTCATAAAATTAAGTAACGCCTATATGGCTGAAACAAGAAAACTCTCAGCATGGTATTGTAGATATGTACAAATCAAAGATGTCACACATATCATACACATATTATGAAATGCACAATTTCTTTTTCATATGTTTAAATTTTACATGTTAGACCCACTTGCACAATTGTATAGCATGAAACTGTTTTCTAAAACTCTAAACAGCTATATACATTGCATGTATCTGAGGACAAGATGTTGCGTTGGCATATAAATGTACAGGTCAAAATGATTGTGTTTACTTTACTGTATCAGATAAAGAAAAGAACTTGCATGACAAGGGAAAAGAGCAAATTCAGCTGTTTCTGTAACAGTGCTGATAGCATCAACTGAGAGCGCGCGTGTATGCGTACACGTGTTTGTGAAGGCGGGGAAGGAGGGACGGTAACTCTTACCCTGAGTTAAGGTTCTTTAAGGTGATCATGCCCATTTCTGCTTGTTTTGGTTTTTGAGTGTCGCGAGTTTAGCGGATTCAATTTGCTAGCCTAAAATAATACGTTTTTGTGTTTACCTAAGTGACATTATATTCGAGTTCGTCAACATCTTAGTTGTCTGTTATCTTCAAAATTTATAAATCTGAATAAATCCAAAATCTTACCTTGCCAGTCTGATTGAGAGGCATGCTCTTTACGACTTAATGACGTTTATTATTCTTCGTGTCAAAAGAGTAGACCGGAAAACCGAGTCAGCTCAAATAATTTGCAGAAGGTATGGTCTGAGAGAGTATTTATTCATTGTCTTTATTTTTGGTTGTATTGTCGTTGTTCTGTTGTTAAGGCTGTCGCATCGAGGATAGCAGATCAAGAAAGGAAGACTCCTTGTTGATTGTCTTTTGATCGATGTATTCGGTTATAATTGTGTGACTGTCGCTGTTTGACAACTGACACGAACAGTTGGAAGTGTGTCGCCTCACCTCGATCACCTGTGATTGTGTCATGTTACAGTTGCAGTTTCGAGTTTGGTGCACGTGTGTATCTTAGGAAAGCCCCAAGGGCTTCACTGACAGCCCCGTGTCATTATGATTCATCCGTTAGTGCCTTTACACTTCCCATACCACAGAAGCATAGGCTAACATTGTATAATTTTGTTACTTCAGACTTACTCCGGAGTCGGGTTCTTTTCGCCGTCTGGTTAGTTTGAAGGCTGTGTGCTTTCTTTTGTCAGAACCCAGCAATGCGGATGTTACTACTATTTTGTATCGAAACTGGCCCAAGTATTATAGTAACTGCATTGAAAGAGAGATCTAATTGTTTTTCACAAATTTGTTCATAGTTCTAAGGGAAAATATTTTAATTAATACTAGCAGCACAACTGGGTCATTTTTATTAGCCTATAACTGTTATGAATGACTTGCCAGAAATTTTGAAAAATACATAATGATCATTAATAGCTCTGGAGATGACATTAAATAGATGTATATCAATCAGTAATATATTGTACAACTAATCTTTGTAAACCACAGAAGTGGTCTGAAACCTGGAATTTGTACTTATAAATTATACAGAAATGTTTGATTTGCATGGACATTTATATTATTATAAAGATAATGCTTATGAAAATGCAATGAAGTTAGAACAAAAATATGAAGATTTTACTTCCCGGAATTCCATCAGGAATCTGGATCATGGAAGAGAATGCGAGAGTTCGTCATTAACGCAAGAGCTTTCATTGAAGGCATGTGTGTGGCACTTATCTTTCTTTCCCAACTGTATTCGCCCTTCACCTACTCACTTTTAGGCAGTTGTGTTTAGTGACTGTGATTTGTGATATTAAACTAAAGTTCTATTTATACAGTGCCTCATCTCACGAGAGCCCTAAACACTTCACAAAAGGATGAGTGGCAGGACAGTTACTGTCAGCCCTTACTGCTACAGTGAAAACAGGCAAATTGTAAGACACACAATGCTTGAAAAGTAACTGAGCTTAACAGAGTAAGACACACAATGTTTGAGAAGCATTGAAAATTACTTATGATAAAATACCTACTTCCATATGTCCGGGCATCTATTGACAATAGGGGAGGGAAAAAAATACAAAAACAGTAAAAGCATCACTCTCTTTTTTACATGCGCGCAGCATGCACGCACGCACGCCACACACACACACACACACACACACACACACACACACACACACACACACACACACACACACACACACACACACACATACAGAGTCTTTCTTTTTTACTGTCAAGGGTTATGTGTCAACATGTGTGTTTGTGTGTGAGAGAAACGTATGTTTGTTGTTGCAAAATTCAGACCGTATATGGGCCTGCTTTGTATGGGGATACAAGGTTCATGTAAAAATATGAATGAATGCAAGAAGATAAGAATGGAGAAAGAGAAAAGAAAACACACACATATGCATGCACACACACACACACCACACACACACACACACACACACACACACACACACACACACACTCTCTCTCTCCTCTCTCTCTCTCTCTCTCTCTCTCTCTCAACAACAACAACAAAAAGAAGAAGAACAGTACTGTAAACTATTATGAATTCATACACCCAGATAATATTTCAGGGGTTTTCTTTACCCTTGTATAATATTTCAATGTTCTCTCTCTCTCTCTCTCTCTCTCTCCTCTCTTCCCCCCCCCCCCCCCTGTCTCCCTGTGTCTCCTCTCCCCCCTCTCTTCTTCTCCTCCTCTCTCTCTTGTATATGTGTTTGGCTCAGTAGTCAAGTGGGTAAACATCGGACTTCCATTTCCAATTAGAAAGTCTTGGGTTTGACTTTGATCCGTTTAGACATCTCCGTTTATTTGGTCGGAGTGAAGATTTTTTCCAGTTATCCAGGCTAACATGACAGACCTGCCAGAACTAAACCTCCTTTGTGTATGTATATATATAGTGTGTTCAAGTTCATATTGCTTATAGCTCAGCCAACTACTAGAGCCATATCAGGGCTAACACCATTTCAAAAACGACAACCCGGTTAAGATAAAAGACAACAGTTAAAAACCATGCTCACTGTTAACCTTGCAAGTCTAAAATACAGTGTGTACACATGCAAAATATCATATATCATATGCCCTTTTAAGATTATATCAATGCTAGCTTATACTAGAATTATGAAAACGTCCAGCATGCAAGCAACAGAGAAAGTTTAAATATGGCTTTAGCTAATGAAATTCTTCTACCATTGGAAAATATACTTCTGATATCATTAAAATACATTCTCTCTCTCTCTCTCTCTCTCTCTCTCTCTCTCTCTCTCTCTCTCTCTCTCTCTCTCTCTCTCTCTCTCTTCTCTCTCTCCTCTCTCTCTCTCTCTCTCTCTCTCTCTCTCCATTTTGTCTCAAGATGCATTTGAACTGTTCATTCTGTTGTTGGCTGATGATGTTCTGTTGTCAGAAACAGTTGCTGGATTGCAGGCGCAGTTGAATAAGCTTACAACGTGCTGCGTCTTCGCTCCAGCTAAAAGTTAATATGAGTAAAACCAATATTATTGTATTTAGAAAAGGTGGATATTTAGGTGCAAGAGAACGATGGGTGTATGATTGGTGCTGTAATGCCTGTTGTAAATATTTACAAGTATTTGGGAAATTTTTTCACTACGCGATTGAGTGATGTTGTTGCTTGTAAGGATCTTGCCAGTAGAGCTAAAAATGCATTGTTATGGATTGTGAAGAAATTGTACAGTCTTAATAATAATTCTTTGGAACTGTTTGTTAAGCTTTTTGATTCCCAGATCCAACCAATTATGCAATATGGCTCCGAAATTTGGGGGCAGAGAAAGCTGTTGTTCATTGTGAATCAGTTCATTTGTTTGCCCTTAAAAAGTTTTTGGGAGTAGATAGGAGAATGCCTAATGATTTTGTGTATGGCGAAACTAATCGTTACCCTGTATATGTGAATTCTGCTGTTAATTGTATCCGATATTGGCTCAGATTATTACATATGGATAAATTTAGGATACCATGGAAAGCATATAAAATGCTGTATGATCTAGATGCCAATGGTAAGAAAAACTGGGTATCGAATGTACGTTTGTGTTTGTACAAATATGGATTTGGATATGTGTGGTTATATATCAGGGAGTCGGTAGTGTGAATGGCTTTATTGTATTTTTCGTCAACGCTTGATAGACTGTAGATGGCAGGACTGGAATTATCATATTAACAACAGCGAAAGATTTAATTTATACAGAACATTTAGTAGTGTATCTGAAATAAAACTGTATTTGCAGCTAAATTTAGAACGACATGTGAAGTATATTACAACAAGATTTAGGTTTGGTGTATCTGATTTGGCTGTACATCGATATAGATATAAAGTATTAGATGAAAATGATTTATTATGTCCATTATGCAAAGAATCTAAAGAAGACGAAGTACACTTTGTCTTTTGTTGTAAAGCACTTACAGATTTTAGGGAAAAGTTTATTCAGCCTAAGTATTATAGACAGCCTTGTCTGTTTAAACTGTGCTTCTTGTTGTCATCAGCAAATATAGAAGTTGTCTGCAAATTTTCTGTGTTCTTATATAAAGCTATGAAATTTAGAGAAAATGCTGTGTCATAAGATGAGTTATGGATATGTATAATTCAAACCTTTTTGTGCATTATTTAGAAGGTATTGTATTGTTCACATACCCCTTCATAAGGGGCCAAGGCCTAATATAAACTATCTGAAGTCTCTCTCTCTCTCTCTCTCTCTCTCTCTCCTCTCTCTCTCTCTCTCTCTCTCTCTCTCTCTCTCTCTCTCTCTCCCCCCCCCCCTCCTTCTCTTTCTTTCATGTTTGCCATTTGTAAGATTTTTATTTGCAGTAAGTTATCTGCAGATAGGAAGTTGTGATCAGGTAGTTTTTTTCTGCTGCAAAGAGCCTCTGTTATAAACTAATAAAGCAGGGCAGTTCTGTACTTCTTAGTTCACTATCAGCTGCTGCTGAGTTATGTCCCTTTATCATTGGTAGTACTTGATATAAAAGCTATCAACAGAATAAACAATTCTCTTGTTTTATTTAATTTAAGTTTTTGACTGGTCTTTTATGAAAGTCTAAAATATTGTTTGTCTGTTGAAAGGACATTGTTTCAATTTGATTTCTGGCAGTAAGTTTGAGAACATAAAGAAGACACATCACGATTGGTATTTCCATCTTGTGTGCAACTGTTCACATTTAAAGTTGTGAGTGTATGCTGTGTCTCAGATATGGGTTTCAATAGTTATGCCATGCCTCTGTTGTGCCATGCCTTTAACTGAGAAAGATCAGGAGTGGAGTCCTAGAGGGATTTTGTTTATTAACAATTTATTATGGTCTAGGATATGTCCTGATTGATTGTACTGGTTTTGTGGTTGTAACTTTTGCCCCATTCCCATTGATTAACCCTTTGATTCCCACATCCAGTCCACCAGCATCCTGCATTGTCAACCATGCTAGCAAAGCAAAAACATAACCCTTTGACTCCTTTACCCTATGGATAGGGTGAGAGTTAAAGGGTTATTTTTGCAGTTGGTGGATAGGGTGTGGGAGTCAAAGGGTTAAAAATCTGTGAAATCTCTAAACTCTGCTGTGTACATTGTGCGAATATGTTTATTGTTCTGCACTTGTACTGTGAACAGGATACAGTGATTCAACAAGGAAGCATTGATGGCCTGGGATAGAAGGAAAACAAAATCAGGTCATCACAACAAACAAAACAGTCTTTTATTAAGAAATGGAGTATTCCCACCATCTCACATTACACTGAATTTGTGAACAGCTAATTCTGTGTGTTATAACTTATATATAAAAAATATAAATAAATGTTATGTATTAAAACTATGTTCTGTAAAAAAAAACTATATATATATATAAAAACTATATATGTAATGTGTATAATTTACTATAAACTGTACAATGTTCTTGTTCTTTCACCAACAACTGCCCAGTAGATACGGATGGTATGATAGCAGAAAGGTCATCCAATAAATAGAACATGTCAATAAAATTTAAAAAATGATAATGATCATACCGTACTATATTCCATCGGTGTAATATGCTTCTCCCGAATAACCAATTCTTATTTGTTGGGAAGGCCCAAAATGCCCCTTGCCTGGCAAAAGAGGTGATACACTGTACCTGCTTGGCCACCTCCAAATCACCTAAGCCATAGAAACGTACACCACAGAGGTGTTCTTTGGGGAATATATCAAATTTTGGGGATTTGACCAGTCGCTATGGTGTAGTGGTTAGCGCAACGGACTACCGACTGAAGGTTGTGGGTTCAAATCCCCATCAGTCCCTTCAAAAATCATTGTGGGATTTTTCAGCTGTAACTGGCTCCTACCCAGAGTTGGGCGTGCTATGGGTTCATTGGGAAGACTGGGACCACATAGTCGAGTCTCATCCACTTCACGGATGCATCATTGAGGTGTTGTTCAGATCTTCTGACCAGCACCACAGGTGTCTTGTTTCTCTTGGGCCTGGTTGATGTCAGGATACATTATACTCATTGATAGTATGCGTAGAGAACAGCTCTGTCAATCCTAGATGGAACTCCATTAGCATCATGATTATCATCCTCATCGACATCATCATCATCGCTTTATACAAACTGTTCCAGCTTCTGTGGCCATTGAGGTAGCATAGAAAACAGGATGTTTAAAAAAAAAAAAGGTAAGCATGAAGCTTAATTCCCTGAGTACAATGATTCTTTAAAAAAAAAAAAAGATTTAAAAAAAAAATTGTCATTATTCTTGGGGATTCAGCTGAGAATAGGTGGATGTGGCAGAGTGTCCCATTGATATGATATCATCGGTGACATTATCCTCACTGTTTTGTTTGGCAAAAAGCTTTGTCATATAATATCAATGCTGAATCATTTAATGGTATTTTGTGTTTCTTTTGGATTGCAGGTATTGGTATTTTCATCTGAAACATCCTGTAGTACGCAGTAGTAGTAGTCTTTGTTAATAATTTGTCCCATTGGAACATGATGTACTGCCAATGCATTCTTGTTATTGTAGACACATACCATCATCTTTAATTTTCCTTGGTTTCCTTTGAACTTTATAGGCCTTGGAGAGGCGCTAGTATGCTGCTCTGACAATTGTTTCTTTAATTCCAGCTCATATTTTCTAATCCAGGTTTTGTGGATGGTAACTATTCAAATTAAAATGCTCATTTTTATACTGGTTAACAAGTCTGCAACAGTGACATGCACCTGTTTTTCAATAACTGAGTAAGGCAATGTAAAACCCACTGTGCTGCAGCACATCTCATTCCAGTTGTTAAGATTGCATGAAGTGACCCATGACTAACACCAATTCGCCTGTCTTCATTCAAAATTTCTCAAATTTTTTAACATTTTTCTCCTCAGTTGCTTCAACCAATGGCCCTAGGTTATGCTTGCTTTTGACATCATTTCATCCATCTTTAAAGAATGATACCCACCTATAATCTACAGTCTGAGAAAAAGCTTGAGTCTCTCATATTCTGTCTTGTGTAATGTTTTCTTTTTTAATGTTTATATCTGCACCAGAACTTCCTTAACAAAATTCCGTTGTGATGTAAGCGCGCTGTTCTTCGATGCTAAACATGGCCAGTATGCTTGGAATGACTGTACACAATATGAAGTCATAACAAGTGATGTCATAATATATGTATACATGTATATTTTGGTAACTAGATGATAGATCACAGAATTATTGGGCCAAGTGTGTGTTAAGTTTCACAGCACTGCAACAATTACTTTTTATGTATAATATTAGGACAACAGCACTGCAACAGTTACTTTTTATGTACAATATTAGGACAATCTTGCTATTAATTGGATGATCCATATAATGAGAATGGATCACTGGTGCTGCTTTTTAAAAAAAAAATTTTTTATAATCTTAACCACACAGCTCTGTGGTTTTGCCCTGTTTGTCCAAGCAGTGACCTGAATTTCCCACATCCCCACACAACCCCCTTGTTACCCCACCAGCCTATCACTTAAGTTTCTTTCACTTTGACAGCAGGTTTCAGTTCCTTGTCCACCATTGTACTACATAATTCAATTATTAATTGTGTAAACAATTCATAAGTTATTCAGTAGTGCAGCTGGTGTCGTTAATTCAGCTCTGTCTGGAGTTAGTTCAACTTCAAGAGGGATACATTACACACTGCATTTCATTATTTATTCAATAAGTGCGTCCCGTGATTCAGCTTTGGAGTTTTTGCAGTAATTGTAGCTTGAGAGTCTCTGATTCAGCTTGCATTGGAATTTGTTCAAGAGGGATTCATTGCGCTCTGATAATTCCATAGATACTCCGTCCAAGTCTGCCAGTTATCTGGACTTGTGCAAAAAGCTCTATGCACTGTTGAAATGGAGAGGGCATTTGGACCTATGAAACATTGCTACTGCCAGAATGATTGGAGCATTAAGATGGGCAGTGAACAGAACATTTTCTGTGTTGCGAGGTGGGAGCTCATTGCAGGATGGTATTGAACTCAGATCTTGCTTCTTGGATGTTTGGCATTAATTGGTTTGCATTGGTCTGTGACTTTGGTCATGGTATGATGGTACCCTTGGCAGGGAATCCTTTACGTGGTGAGATTGTCGCATGTTAAGTCTGTATCCTTTGTACCCTTTCACTGATTTTTTTTCAAATGTTTTCATACACATTTGTCAGATTTTATGTGATTTCAAGTTTAAGTATGTGACTAACCTCCATTTGAATGTCATGAGCAACCCAGGCAGTGACTCACACAACACATCCAGAGATGCATATACAATCTTCCAAGGTGCTCATAGTTTTTACATTGGCACTACAGTTGAGGAAAATAACAATAAAGACAAACAGAATTGTCACAGCCTCTTTCACATACAGACATGCCATGATAACATTTTATAATCATCACCACAGTAGTTCATGTCACAGATAATGGAATGTTAAGTTGATACAGTTCTTTCTTACGCATTGTCTTGTCCCAGAAGTTTAGAGGAAGTGTGTGTAAGAGTATGTTTTAAATATCACAAGAAAAATATGGTTTTTTTACTTAACCTGCCATGATGAAAACACTTTCTAAATGCTACATTCAATAAAACTGCCTGTCCAAGCAGTGCATTTTAATATTTCTCCTTAAATGTCATGGGCATTTTAAAAGGCTTCATGTGTGTTCCATGTTTATCTTTTTTATGAAATATAGATGGGAAAAATTTAGTCAAGATGACTGAAACAGTATTGACTTTTTCATTTCCCTCATCTGCCCCAAAAGCAGTCAACAGTAAACACAAAAGCAGGAAGCATAGTTGGTCTTGAGCATGTTTCTTTTGGCAGGAAATTCGGCTTGAACAATCAGTCCTGATTTCAATTTTATTGTCTCATAAGTACTCCCTTTCATCTGTTTCAAATTATTGTTAGATTTTTATCGGATCATTGTGTTTTGGTTTCAGAGAAAATGAAGAATTAGAGAGATCATACCAGGACAGTTTGAAATCATTCACCGGTTTGGCATCTTTGGTCTGCTTAATGAATGAATTAATTTTCTGTTTTAATATCTGTTCACATTTGTGATCTTGAACATTAAAAAAACTGAAACAGAAAACAAAATATATAGGGGGCAGGAATGAAATAAAGTTTATGAGAGAATTTATTAAATAAATCTTTATTTTTAAATCACTCAGTTTAACATTATTCTATTTCTGTTAAGTGAATTCAGATGATTTGATTGATATTATTATAAATCATATTTGTTTAACGCTCATTTCCAAGCTATTTGAACTTGCTGTGCATTACACATAATCAGATTTTTGGTGGAGCATGGAGAATTCACGCTCTTTGGGTGAGTTGACCACACTCTGCTATGCAGTATGCTGTTTATTAGTGTTAATTCATAACTTGGATGAATGAAATTGTTCTGCTTATTCCAATTCAAAGTCTCCCAGACATGCTTTGCAAAATGTATGTTCAGTGGAAAAATCTATGCTGTTATGTCTCTTCCAGTCTGTATCACAGTGTATGCAAATAAAGGCCACTTCATGTAATTGTATGTTAATGATATTCAAACAATGGCCAGTCATCCAATGGAGAATGAGGGAAGGAGACAAATTATGTATGTGCTGCAGATTTGATATTATTTTATCAGTCAGAAAGAGATAATTGTGAAGTGTTATGTCAACTAATCAAATCTGTATTGATATTTTTAATATCTTTTCCCTGTTTTGTATTTGGATCCTGCATGATTTTATTGAATTTATCATACACCTGATACTAGTGATAGCTGTGTTTTCATGCTTCCTCACTTCCCTGACTTGTCATCTCATTTGTATCCATCAGCCTAAGGAGGATTATTGTTCATATTTCATCCACTTTGCCTTGTGTAAGGTAGTTGTTCCAGGGAGTGAGACACAATATGGTTGAAAATTCACCCACGCCATACACCTTGCAAGTGTTGCTCTTTAAAAGTATGGGTGAATTTTCACCCAGGATATACACCATATCTTTCTGGAATTGATATTTGTTTCATTTTATGATTGCTATTTCACAGTTGTTATCTCACAATATACACTTTTTTTAGTTTTGTTTGTTTTTTGTATTTTTGTGAAGTGTATTCGTATTGGTTTTAAACTGAACACCCAGTCCCAGTCCGCCCAGCTGTAAATGGATACTTGTCCCTCTTCACTGACAGAGAAGATAAAGCAGTGACAAATTAGAGATGGACTCTCCCCTCATAATACAGGCAGAGAATTTGATGTTTTAATGACATCTCATGGGCCTACAGCTGTTCAGATTATTGGATAGCCTTTACCTTTTTGGCATGTGTGCACATGCACTACCAGATGAAAAGTTGTTGTAGCAGGTCACATGAGATACACACAGGTGCACAATCACTTGTGCACACATGTTCACACATGAACACACACATATTTATATATATATATCAAACTGAATCGATTAAATCACGTTTCAAAATTTCATTGCAGTTGAAGCAGTCGGGCAATTATTGATCCAGTGCACAACAATGGCAGATGTGAAGAGATTGGTGTTTTCTATTCTCACGTTTCTGGAAGATCAGAAAAAGACAGGTGGACTCGATGACGAGCAGGTGGAAAGTCTGGAAGGTCAGTTTTATATTGTGATGTGTGACATTTTTGTTTTCTCTGAAGTTCTGAACTAACGTAGATTAAAAAAAAAAAAGCGTGTGCATGTAGTGTATGTTTACGTGTGTGTTCACGCTTGTATTCATAATTGTGTGTGTGTGTGTGTGTGTGTGTGTGTGTGAACCCCACATTAATGTATATGAAAAACATGTTTGATTCTGTGCATTATTTTTTCCTTATAAAAATCATATATACCTTTCATAGTAGTAGTAATGGTATCTGTTGTTTGCATGACTGTATTGACTCGGTAACCATCACCATCCGTAATGTAATATATGAGTGTCTGTGTCTGCTTTCTTTTTTGTTTTGTGTGTGTGTGTGTGTGCGTGCGTGCGTGCGTGCGTGCGCGCGCGCGTGTGTTTAAGAGACTGTTTATCAGGTAATTCATATATTTTTCATCCCTACATTTTTTATGCAGGAAGCTGGTGGATAGGGTGAGGGAGTCAGAGGGTTAAGTCTTTGTTTTGCTAACATGGTTGACAATGCAGGATGCTGGTGGACAGTATGCAGGAGTCAAAAGGTTAATCTCCTGTGTTTTGTGCAGTTTCCATTCAGTGCCTAGAGACTGTGTATGGTTTGAGCACCTCTGACCAGAGTCAGGCTGCCCACTATCATGTCCAGAGAAATCTGCTGGATATTTTTAACTCACAGTTGTCAGAAGTAAGTATTGCATCATTTTGTAGTATAGAATATTGGTACTTTTCTATTAAGTGTGCATGTATTTGTGTGTTTTTTTAGTGTGTGTGTGTATGTGTGCGTACAAGTGTGTGTGTGTGGTGTGTGTGTGTGTGTGTGTGTGTGTGTGTGTGTGTAACTTTTGTTTTTATTCATGTAGTAACTTGAAAACTACTTCTTCATTTGATAACAAAACATACACCAGCATAATAGAAACATTCATTTAAACATTTACTGACAGCCATCTTCACACATGCACATAATTTAACATTGCTTGTTGAGTTACAAACGCATTGTACCTCATCTGCTCAGAGCAATGTTTTCTCAGATTCAGGTTTGCATTTTTTTGGCCCACTGCAGACCACTGTGCAGTTCTCTGTATAGTCAACATGCTCCATCTTCAGTGCATGTATATGCTGAGCACTTTCTTGTTTCCATAAGTCACTGAACACCAACTGCCTTAATCAAATTACAGGATCTTTAAGATGTGTATTTCGTGTGATGTTTGCATATATATATTATACTCTTAAAAGAGGGTTCAGGCACTAATAGATATCTATGCCCATATGTTAACCTCAGAGTTCAGAAAAATCTCCACCATTCACGAACCAGATGCTAGCCAGGCAGGTTTGTACTCACCAGCATCCTAATCACATGGCTATCACGCTGTTGTTGCTGCATTGAGGCCTTCTTTGGGAGAGTGACATGAATTGCACACATGAAAACAATCCATTGTGGCTATACATTAATACAAAGTGTAAAATAAAGAACTGTTGGTAAACTATTTTTAGATATAATTTCTGATTCATAGAACTTGTATCTCTTGGGTGTGACTGAATCTGCTTGCATCCATAACAGCATTTCTTTCTATGTTTCAAAAATTGTCTGTCTTGTGTACAAAGTTGATATATTAGAATATCTGTGTCTTTCTTACAACTTAAAAACTTTTCACACATTGTCATGTAGAATTCTTGTATTTACTTAAGTGATAAAATCATTGATGACTCTATAATACAGATTTACAGCTAATGCTGTACACTTTTGCCTTTTCTTAAAAACTCTCTGATCACATTATCATGTTAATGTGTTTCATGATATTTCAGGCAGATTCAGATCTCTCCAGTCTCTCATTACATGAACCGACTCCAGAAGAAAGAGATGAAGCTGAAAAGTTGAAAAACAAAGGTTGGTTTGCTGTGGGGGGTTTTTTGTTTGTTTGTTTTTGTCTTTTTTGTTGTTGTTTTTTGTTTGTTTGTTTATTTGTTTTTCTGGAGCTGCAAAAGAAAGAGAATATTTATTTATATTTGGATCAGTCAGTGAATAATGAAAATATGTCTACAAGGATGTGAAGAAAAAGAATAATGATGCGTACTTTTCTATAATAATAATAATAATATATTTTATTTATATAGCGCAAAATCTTGACAAAATCAAATCTAAGCGCTGAGCGTATACATGCATACATACCTACATACATATGAGCGTATACATGCATACATACATGCTTACATACTTACATACATAAATCTAAGCTGAGCGTATACATGCATACATACATACATAAATCTAAGCGTATACATACATACATACATACATACATACATACGTACGCACATGCATAATCCTTTGATGTAACATCCCTTCTCCTGTATGACCAATTCCTATCTGATGGTGTCTTTTAATTTTGGCTTTGCAACACATGTCATTCCAAATTTCCTTGTTAAAATCACATGAACTGATCCACAACTTGTTAACTGTTATGAGCAATCTCGTCTCATGTTATTCACCTGTCTTCGTTCAAAATTTCTCAAAGTTTTCAAACATTTTTCTCATGTGTAACTTCAGCTGGCTTCCCAGGACTATGTTTGCCTTTAATGTCATTTCATCCACCTTTAACTCTTCTGCAACAATCCCAGGCTCGAGCGTTTTCTCCCTATGCACACCCTACTGAAAGGCCTATTATTCCCTGGGAACCACCATTTTAGGGGCGATTGAATTAATTTTCATGGAAACCCAGAATGCTTCTCAAACATGTATCTTATACCACAAGAAACAGCAATTCTTCATCTTTCCGATGGTATGCATCCTTTTGTTGTAAAACGAATTTTGGGATGTATTATTTGGGCCACAATTGCATAACCAAACGGAAAGGAAAAGTGGACACTGATTTGATACACCAAACCAAAACAAAGCGAAACAAAGTACATAAAGAGCAAACAAACAATACTTGGAAAACAAAGAATAAAAGGGTAAGTTAGAGCATGCATTTAGTGTGTTAGTTGTTCAGCTAAACACAACAAATCAACAAATATAGATCAATAAACAAGATTATCTGAGACAGTTTCATCTTCCACTCAGCATAAGAAGAGGAAATCCCAAAGTTCATGTTTGTATGTTTGTTTTATTCACTAAGCAACCATTTGTGGTATGCACAGTGAAACAACATCAATAAACAGGATTTAGAGGAAAGAGACAAACAAGCTCAACATAAACAAACAAACACGTAACCGCGTCGTCTGCTTCACCGTCAGATTGGACCTCGATGTTTAGGTCCCGATCTTCCGTCTCCTCTGCAGGTTCGGGGATGTTTGTGACGAAATCCTCATCTTCTTCACTTTCTTCGGAACTGTGGTAATGGTCCACTTCTTCTTCTTCTTCGGATCCAGTTTGAGTTGCGAGTTCGACAGTCTCAATCAAGCTTAGCCGTGGTTGAAAACGTTTCGACGCCATGAAAGTGCGCGGTCGAAGGTTGATAGAGTCAAACGCAAAGAGACTGAGGGTTGGTCCGAAAAATTCGCTCTAAACCAATGGAAACGCGTTTTATTGAGTCAGACACTGGCTCGAGTGACGTAGGAGATATTTCTGGGAACATTGACAATGGAATAAGCCCATAGGAATTTTCCACAAGGCCACCGCGAGCATACTCGCAGAGCGTAAAACAAAGCGGACAGTGCATTGCGAGCCGTCACGCGGGCTGGCTTCAGCGGTGCTTCTACACACCGCGTGAGGAATCGCAGTGCGTAGCGTAAACGTTCAAGAACAGCACCCATCTAATACTGCAGCTTGCGAAGGAGCTAGTATTTCACATACACTTAGTAGTGTTTTTTAGTATACCTGCGTCAGAACTTCCTTAATCGTTAATGAGATTCAATTTTAATGTAAGCATGTATGACCATGATGCTTGGAATAACATTACTCAGTATGACATCTTAAATGATGTCTCAATATTTTTACATAATTTCATATTTATACCATGGAATAATTGGGTCAGTTGTGTAAAGTGTCAAAACGTTGTGACAGTTGTTAAAATATTGGAATATTTTCACTATTTATTGTGTGACCCTCATATAACTGTTTGGATACAATGATTGTTCTAAAAAATTTGGATACAATGATTGTTCTATAACCAGATGTAACACAAATCACTTTATCCAATAACTCGCGCTGTCAGTATTTTATTGTGAAACGTTTAATGGAATACTTATTTGTTTTATGAGAGTTGCTTGTTCATTTCTGTAATATAAGACTATCAGCAAAACCAAATAAAATATCCTGTGTTGTATTGCAAAACAACATGAAAAACTGAAAGCTTGCAAGAGAAATTCTGTCAGCAGCAAGAGAAATTTTCTGTGAGGTGCTTATTATACCTTATTACGATAGCATGTGTGTGTGTGTGTGTGTGTGAGTGTTCATGTGTGTGTATAAACACATGCATGTTTGTCAGTATTAGTTTCATTCCCAGTGGAAATCAGAATGATTATTAAACACTTTTCATAGATGTGTGTCTGTTTTGTAGGCAATGAGTTTATGAAGTCTGAGAAGTTTTCTGATGCTTTGGAGAGTTATACGCAGGCCATCAAGAGGGATGGCAAGAATGCTGTCTACTACTGTAACAGGTATGACTTTTGAGAATATCATCTGACATGATTGTAGAATCATTTCATAATTCTGTATAGTTTCCCATTCTTTCCTTTTCTTCATGGCTGTTTTGCCATGTGCTGTAGCTCCCCTGTCCCTCCCTGTCTCTCTCTCTCTCTCTGGTTCTTTCTCTTTCTATCTTGCACTTTGTTTTGTCGTCTTTTTTTTTTTTTTTTTTTTTTTTTTTTTTACAAAAAGGGAGAGTATTTCAGATTTCTTGGGAGGGGTGTATGCAAGCATTTGTGTGTGTGTGTGTGTGTGTGTGTGTGTGTGTGTGTGTGTGTGTGTGTTTACCAGCTATTTCTGTTTCTGTCTGGATGGATCTATTACCATATTTGGATCAAAAGTGTGAACTGTTGAGAAGTCACCAAGGCATAAGTTTGCAGTGCAGGGTGTCAAACACGAGGTCACACAGACCCAGAAAGTCCCTAAAATCAGAACTCTGTGTGCTCTATGTGTTCATGTTCGTGAGCGTGCTGCGTGCGTGCGTGTGTGTGTGTGTGTGTGTGTGTGTGGACAGCATGTGAACAGCGCTTTCTCATGAATTGCTTACTGCTTACAATATTTAAAATCTGTTTTCACTGTTGTGACAGTCTGTCATTATCCGCGATAAATGTGAAGTATTGCTGCATATTATATTGTACCATGTCAGACTGTGAGCATCATCTGATCATGGCTAAGTTTTACTTCAACTGAGTCCTCTTTATGGTTATATTGACCACAATAAATACAACATCTGGATTTTCTGTTTTGATTTTTGTTAAAATGTTTGTATAAACAAGGAAATTGTTAGAATGGCTTGACCATCTTGTTGTTTTTGTTGTCAGTTCACTTAATATCACAAGTCCTACATCATTTCATTGATTTAGGTAACTGTGTCTGCTGCTGTTCTTAATCATAGTTCCCGTCACCCAGTTACCATACCATTATTTCATTATCTGGGGAGTAAAAAAAAAATACAAACAAAAATCCCTGAACCTCTGTCTGTCTACCTTCATCTTATCAAAATCAGTCATAAAAGTGAAAGACCATGAAAATGATTGAATCAGCTAGTGGAGTTGTCACTGAGTATGGGTGAGACTGTGTGATGTTTTGACCTTCAGCAGTGTAGGTTCATGTTCCATGTTCAAAGGAAAAGTAAGAAGGGGGAGAACGTGGACTGACAAAACATGATAATGATCTAGACACCCAGAGGCGTGTTTGGAACTGTGTAACTTGTTAGACCGTTAGTCTTGGCTTGTAGTCAAGGGAAAGGATATGGACTGACAAAACTTGGTATCGATCTAGACACCCAGAGGGATGTTTGGAACTGTGTAACTTGTTAGACCATTAGTCTTGGCTTGAAGTCAAGGGAAGTAGACACCCAGAGGCATGTTTGGAACTGTGTAACTTGTTAGACCATTAGTCTCTTAAATAGTCAAGGGGAAGATGAACAGCTAGAGGCATGTTGTGGAACTGTGTAACTGTTTAGACCAGCATTAGGTCTGTCAGCTTGAAGTCAAGGTGAAAGAAGTAGACACCCAGAGGCTGTTTGGAACTGTGTAACTTGTTAGACCGTTAGTCTTGGCTTGTAGTCAGGGAAGGAGGGAAAATGTAGACACCCAGAGGGCATGTTTGGAACTGTGTAACTTGTTAGACCTTAATCTTGGCTTGAAGTCAAGGGGAAGTAGACACCCAGAGGCATGTTTGGAACTGTGTAACTTGTTAGACCATTAGTCTTGGCTTGAAGTCAAGGGGAAGTAGACACCCAGAGGCATGTTTGGAACTGTGTAACTGTTAGACCATTAGTCTTGGCTTGAAGTCAAGGGGAAGTAGACACCCAGAGGCATGTTTGGAACTGTGTAACTTGTTAGACCGTTAGTCTTGGCTTGTAGTCAAGGGGAAGTAGACACCCAGAGGCATGTTTGGAACTGTGTAACTTGTTAGACGTTAATCTTGGCTTGTAGTCAAGGGAAGTAGACACCCAGAGGCATGTTTGGAACTGTGTAACTTGTTAGATCGTTATCTTGGCTTGAAGTCAAGGGGAAGTAGACACCCAGAAGCATGTTTGGAACTGTGTAACTTGTTAGACCGTTAGTCTTGGCTTGAAGTCAAGGGGAAGTAGACACCCAGAGGCATGTTTGGAACTGTGTAACTTGTTAGACCGTTAATCTTGGCTTGAAGTCAAGGGGAAGTAGACACCCAGAGGCATGTTTGGAACTGTGTAATTGTTAGACCGTTAGTCTTGGCTTGAAGTCAAGGGGAAGTAGACACCCAGAGGCATGTTTGGAACTGTGTAACTTGTTAGACCCTTAGTCTTGGCTTGAAGTCAAGAGGAAGTAGACACCCAGAGCATGTTTGGAACTGTGTAACTTGTTAGACCGTTAGTCTTGGCTTGAAGTCAAGGGGAAGTAGACACCCAGAGGCATGTTTGGAACTGTGTAACTTGTTAGACCGTTAGTCTTGGCTTGAAGTCAAGGGGAAGTAGACACCCAGAGGCATGTTTGGAACTGTGTAACTTGTTAGACCGTTAGTCTTGGCTTGAAGTCAAGGGGAAGTAGACACCCAGAGGCATGTTTGGAACTGTGTAACTTGTTAGACCGTTAGTCTTGGCTTGAAGTCAAGGGGAAGTAGACACCCAGAGGCATGTTTGGAACTGTGTAACTTGTTAGACCGTTAGTCTTGGCTTGAAGTCAAGGGGAAGGGAAGGACATGGGATGGCAAGTCATGATATTGATCTGTTGCTTGGGGTGGGGTAAGGTACTTTTATACCTCCCCAGTATGTAAATTATTTTGTCTTCTCCAGCTTTTGCACAGCTTTTGTGTCACTACAGTTATGCCACTTATTTAGGCTTTCCAGCACAGCATCACACCCACCAAAACTGAGGTCACTATGAAAGCAAGGCTTGAAGGACCACAGAATTTGGGATATTTTTTTCACAGTGTCATGAACATGAGAGTGGGGATCATAGTACTGGCAAATTGATGACGCTTTGAACTTCAGTTTGGAGAGATGTGATAGTGCTATATTCCACATTTATTTTCAGTACCAACTTTCTGAATAAACCAGCTTGGAGTATAAGACAGTAATACAAGCAGTGCTTAATGAAAGAAAACTAGGTCCATACATGTGTTTGTGTAAGTGTGTATGATGTGAATTTTAATCTTTTCACACCCACACGTCAGTCTACCACCTTCCTGCATTGTTAACCATGCTAGCAGCTGGTGGCTGGGGTGCGGGAGTCAAAGGGTTAATGACAGTGGTGTGTTTGCAGGGCGGCAGCCTACAGCAAGCTGAACAAGCACCAGCAGGCCATTGAAGACTGCAACAGAGCCCTAAGTATAGATCCCAGCTACAGTAAGGCCTATGGCAGAATGGGGTGAGTCTTGTTCTCCTCTCCATGAACAACTTTGTTTCTCAAACTTCCAGATCTTGCTACTATCACCTCCATCGTATAAGCCTGATCAGGAAGTATCTCCCTGTGGAAACAACTGCAAAACTCGTTCTCTCCTTCATAATGTCTCGCATTGACTATTGCAATTCACTCCTGTCCGGTCTTCCTGCCTCCACCACTCACATCCTACAGCGCATTCAAAACAATGCTGCACGCCTTGTACTCAAAAAGAAAAAAGCTGACCACATATCTCCTCTCCTGGCACAACTTCACTGGCTCCCTGTATCAAAGTGCATACAGTACAAACTAGACACCATGTGCTACAAAAGCCTCAATAACGCAGCCCCCGATTACCTGTCAAGCCTACTTGAGATCTATGTTCCCTCACGTACCCTCCGCTCTGCCTCTGATCCTCTGACTTTTCGCTTTCCACGCACTAAGCTCAATACCTATGGTCCACGAGCCTTCTCTGTTTCTGGTCCGCTCTCCTGGAACAAACTTCCTCTCTCAGTCCGTCAGCAACCTACTTTTGTCTCCTTCAACTCCGCTCTCAAAACTCACCTTTTCTCCTCTGCTTAAAATCCTGACCTCACTCAATCCCCTCTGCAGCCTGTCTCCACTCGGAGGGGAATCACATTGCAATATATAATTGTATATAATATGCTCTCTATAATTTTCCATTGTTTTTATTCTTTCTCCCCATTTATAGCCGTGTGGGTGTGCGTGCGTGTGTGTGCGTGCGTACGTGTGTGTGTGTTTCAGCGCTTAGATTTGATTTTATCAAGATTTTGCACTATATAAATATTGTAATTATTAATTATTATTATTATTATTATTATCATTGCTGTATAATGTTAAATAAACAGTAAACATTGTCCCACAGCCCTGAGGTTTGTAGGGGAGTGAGGTGGTAGATTAGACTTTTCATGATAATGAACAATAGTCAAAAGATTGGGATATTATTCTCCAATTCAGAGGTGAGTTAATCTATTCTTGGTAGTTCCTCATGCATAAAAAGAAGACATTTTTTCCTTATCTTCCAGGTCAACATGTGAGCATTCATATAGAATGTATAGTACAGTCATAGAAGATCCTGTAGCTATATCCATGTTTGATGATCTGTGACAACATGAAAACACCCAGCATGTACACCTCCGGAATACAGAGTATGTGCCTACCCACTGAAGATGAACTATGCAGTCTGTGCATCAACATAACTACTGCACAGCTTGGGCCAAACAGCCAGAACGGTGTGCACACTTATATCTGGGACAACATTGATCGTGATGAATATATATATAGTGAGAAAATGTTTGGTTAATGTTTGTTCATATGCAAAATAAGATATACAGAAAATGTATACATAAATATATAAATCAACAATAAATCAATAACGTAAGAATATAAGATATAAAACACAAAACATGAAACTACAATATGATATTTGTGCGACATGAGAAAAATCTTATGTAAATGAATATGCATACGCTGACACTCAGAGACACAGTCAGATGTACAGATACATATATACACACACACTTAAACGGACAAGAACCTACACAGGGGCTTATGTTGGTGAATGCAAAGACACAAACTGATGATGAAAATTACACAAATAGTATTATCTCACATAACCAGTCATATGAGTACAGTATGAACAGTACAGTATTACCGACGGTATTGTTTGAGGAGGTAAGTGTTTAGAGCTTTCTTAAAAAAAAGGACAAAGATTGCAAATGATGAATAGCCAAGCGATGATCATTCCCTTGTTATGGTACATAGAAGGAGAATGAGTGTTGGCTGAAAGTCTTAAGTCTTCACGTTAGGAACGTAGAGAATGTCTTTATCTGGAGATGACCAGAGCTGTATAGAAGGAGTATTAACAGCAAGCAGATGAGAAATACAGAGTGGTTCTGGAGAAAAAGTAATAACAGAGGGTTGAGAGCTTGAAGTCTACTTGTGCATGGATTGGGAACCAGCGAAATTTGCAAAGCAGAGGCTGAACATGATCATATTTGCAAGATTTTTTTTTTTTTTTTAAATGCAAAAAGAAGGTAGTTGTTTCAAGGTCAGTAGTAGTTACTATGACAGAAAAGGATCCATCATTTACTGAAAGAATGGTTGTTTAACCCTTTGACTAGAGGTTAGCTCAATCACTTCGTGCCGGAAGAAAATCTCCGTCACTTCCGTTTACTGCTTGGATACGCGACGGCGGACATTAGTTGGGTTTTTTTTAACGTCAGAAGCATCAGTTATAGGGAAAACTCACTGGGAACTGAAACTAGGGTATGTTTACAGCAGTTATTTACCTTAGACCGTTTGTGGCAATGTGAAACAAAGACAACAGTAGCCTTTTTTCAGCGCTACCCGCGACATGCGAATTTCTCAAATGGCGTCAAGCAAAGCAAGTTGAACCTCACAATTCTGTAAATATTTTGTGCTCTGGAGCAACTGTATGCAAAAAGTGACAACTACCAGTAATCTTGTGATTTGAAACATCCATGGCATGGAAACTGTGTTCTGGACTTCATCTAAAACTGTTTCACAGTGTGTGTTCATATCCATCAAAGAAAAAAAAATTACCCCCCTTTGGATACCTATTTGGATACCTCATCATTTACAAGTACACGGAATACCATAAATAAAGTAAGACTATTTGTAAAGATCTAATCCTGGTCTTTCTGTATCACTTTACTTTGTTTGTTTACTTTATTTGGTTGTTTTTGTATATTTTTTTAAAATGTGCTAAAAATCCTCCGAATTGAGGGGGCAGAATGACCTGAAGACTGCGACTCGATTGAGTTAAACCTTTCACCTAGCATACAGACAGAAGGTTAATAGGGTGAGAAAGGGAAAGAGTCAACATGTTAATGATGGCTTCTGTTTTGTTGTGTTCCATTTCCAGCATTGCCTTCACAGCACTGAATGACCATGAATCAGCTCGAGAGTGTTACCGCAAGGCCCTGGAGCTGGACCCAGACAATCAGAGTTATCAAAACAACCTTGAGATCGCTGAGCAGAAACTACGTGAAGCTGCTGCAGGGGTATGTAGGCAACTTCTCTTTTTTTCCTCTTTGTTATTTTGTTGGGGTTTTCGTGTTTGTTTTGGTTTGGTTTTTGCTGATTACCTTCATGTCACTGCCCACTTGCCACTCATTTCAGTTTTCCACCACATCCCCAGACCTATCAAGGCGACTACAACATTACATGACAAAGAGCAGGGCATGAAGGGCCACAGAATTTGGGACAGCTTTTCTCAGTGCTGTGATAATGATTGAAAATGAGAGTTATGGTGATTTTGCTATGAAATTCCAATGTCAGTTGAGACTGCATGAAAGGGCAGCGCTCTGTGCGTCTTTCCATAATCTGTACAAGCATCAACCAGGCCCAGGAGACGTACACCTGCAATGTTGGTCAAGAAATTTGAGCAGTGCATTCAGTGAGTTATCCATAAAGTGCATGAAATTTTGCTGTGAGGTCCTTGGTTTAACAGAGAGTGCATAACGCTGTCAACTCTGGGTAGTAGCTGGTTGAGTCTGAAAAATCACACCGTGATTCGAACAGGATGAATGGGTTTAAAACTTTCAGCTTCTTACGTCCAGTTTGCCAGGACAGTAGTAGCTTCCAAGACTTAGCCAGTGCATAGGGTTTTGCACAGGCTCAAGGAGTCTGTTAGATAATTTCTGGTAGATTTGGGTGGATTGCATTTGAAATTGTTGAATTGTCCAAGTGCAGTGAATCCCTCTTGAACAAACTCCAAATTCCAATGTTGGCTAATTTTTGTTTTGGATTTGTTATTCTTTGATACTAAGATTTGTCTTTTGGAAATGAACTCTGTTTCTTTTGCAATTGATCTTTCTATAGATGTATCTGTATTGATTTTTTTTTTTTTCATTATCATGGTTATATTTTTGCATGCTGTACCATCTTTATTCTTGTATTCCATTTTTGACATGTATCATAAATTCAGAGTATCAAAGTACAGCAGCCTTACCAAAGGTTCAGAGGTCTTGGTCCTGTAGTTTTGGCAGAGATTCCTTTTTTGTCTCCTTTATGCAGGCACTGTTTATAGAGCCTTGGACTCCGATATCATGTGTCAAGTTCAATCCCACCCTTAAGCGTAAAAGTTGGTTTGTTATCTGCTGGCAGTGCTCCAATTATTCTGGTGATGTTAAATGTTCTTAGGACCTGTTTCCCTTCCCTTGTCAAGACCTTGTTAGTGCTAGGGTTTGTGCAGGCTCAAAGACTGACAGATCCGCATATGAAATGGTCTGTGTGTAATGAATCCATCTTAAACAAATTCCAAAGTCCTTTCTTCCCCCCCACTCTCCCCAGTGAAAAGTTCTTTAACCGGCAGAAAACATTTTCCTTTCAGTAGAATATTGTCAAACAACAGAAAATTTCTTCGTCTTTTTCTTGTGGTTGTTGTTTGTTTTGTTTTGTAGATGTGTAAGCTTGAGCGTGTGTATGTATTTTTGTTTTTGAGTTTGATTTTTATGTTTGACACATTGTGGTGAATGTATGAACTATCATGCTGTGTGTGTTGTTACAGGCTGGTTTTGCAGCTGGTCCGGCCGGAGGGTTTGGCGGCATGGACATTGGATCTCTGCTGAGTAACCCCCAACTTATGAACATGGTCAGTCTTGTGTGTATGTTTGTGATGCTTGTGTTTCTTTTTGTGTGCGTGCTTGTATTTCTGTGTGTTTGTGTGTCTCTCTATCTGTATTAGTGTCACAGTGTGTATATGTGTGTGTAGACATTGAGTCTTTGTTGAAAATTGACACCATATGAACATGGTCAGTCCTCTGTGTGTGTTTGTGTGTTGTGTGGTGTGTGTGTGTGTGGTGTGGGGTGTGTGTTTGTGTGTGTGGACATTCAGTCTTTGCTGAGTAATCCACACCATATGAACATGGTCAGTGTTGTGTGTGTGTGTGCGAGTGTGTGTGTGTGTCTTTCTCTCTCTCTCTCTCTCTCTCTCTCTCTCTCTCTTTCTCTCCTCTCTCTCCTCCTCTCTCTCTCTCTCTCCTCTCTCTCTCTCTTCTCTCTCTCTCTCTCTCCTCTCTCTCTCTCTCTCTCTCTCTCTCTCTCTCTCTCTCTCTCTCTCTCTCTCTCTCTCTCTCTCTCTGTCTGTGTTAGTGTCTCTGTGTGTTTGTGTATATGTGTGTGGACATTGAGTCTTTGCTGAGTAGTCCACACCATATGAATGTGGTCAGTCCTCTGTGTGTGTGTGTGTGTATGTGCCTATGTATTTGGTCTAGGAAAAGTTTATTTTTAGAAAAATGTCCATCAAGCTGTAAATACATAAATAAAACAACTGCACCGAGCAACAGCAAGCTGTAAGCTTGTGGTGTGCTCTTGCAACTATGATGATATGTTGTGTATGTAAATACTTGTCAACTTCATTATGTTTTAAAATAGAAACAGTACTGTGGTGTGAACACAAGAAGGACTGTACAAATGTATAAACATAATAACAATCCCAAAGCAAAAAGTGAACACCCACGTTAAAGCAAATAGAAAACAGAAAAGCAGAAAAATTGAATCAGGACGCATACTTCATTTAACAAAACAGGACAGGCATAACTTTTCAGCCAACTGTACAAATACAACCGAATTTGGGAGTAAAAATGGCAAAACTTCCCTGCTATTTCATCAAGCAGAAGAATCTGACAGATATGAAATCATAGTGTTTGTGAGCTGTGGTAATTGTGAAGGAGAGGAGACAAATACCAAAGAGGGGAGACAAATGCAATGTTTTAGGGGAACAAATTGGAGACAGTTTGCTGGTTTTTCCTCCTAAATGTTGTTATATTTGTTCTTTTCTGTCTTTTATATACGCTTGACGACTAGTCTTGTTACATTAAATACATGTTCTGATACAGTTGTTGTGTTAAAAAAAACCGCTATACACTGACATTGAGCATAAAATAATCACATATTACATGTAAGAAAAGAAATAAGTCAAAACAGATCAGTCAGCCACTTGGGCATGTGCACACACACACGTACTTGTGCAGTGCACATGCATACATATGTGTGCACGCACTCATGCTGGCACATACACAGAGAATTGTTGCATACAGAAGGAAAACAAAGGTTTAGTTAAGATGCACTTCAATAATATATATAAATATAGAAACTTTCTTAAAAGTTAATTTGTACTGATGTAATTCATGTGCAGGCAACCAACATGATGTCCAACCCACAGATGCAACAGATGTGAGTGTTTTTTGCTTGTCTGTCTGATTTCTCAGTCTTTCTGTCTCTCTGTGTTTGAATGAATAATTTTTATGGTTTCATGTTTTGTTTTTTTGTGAAGGGTTGTGGTCTTTATGAAAAAATCTGATTCTCTTTGTTTCTCTTTCCATGACTCCCCCCCCCCCTTCTCCCCCAGCCATGTTTTCTTTCCAAATATTTTATCATATGTAATGTGTATATACAGTAAATATTATATCATATATAATGTGTATATGTGACCTTCCAGCACAAAATGAGTCTCTTGTCACCTACCCTTGATTTTTACTTTTTATATGATTCTAAATGTACGTTTTGTGGTCTTTCTACTGGTGAAAACCCCATGTCAATCAGATGTTTACTTTCTGAGATATAACGTTTAGAAAGCGGTACCCCCGCCGGCAGCCAATTTGAGAAAAATGACAAAAACGGAAGGACATTTTCAGTCCTAAATTTTCCTTAGCAGCCAATATTCAATCTTCATGAAATCTGGCATACTTATCAACTGCACAAAGGAATGCTTGTTTACAAAATTGTGTTCATGTGTGTGTTCTGTCACAAATAAGATCTGTTTGAATATGGATCATGCGGATATTTTTCAACATTTTGACTGTCTTACCCATTATGCCTAAACGATTAATAGCTCCCCCCAAAACTCATTTTTAGTAGCAATATGAAAATAAAAACATACAAATTAGTCATTTACAAGCAACACAAACAAAGAAATGAAAAGATAAAGATTTTCTTACTTTAAAATCAAGGCAAATAATAATCCACAGTTTCCGCACAAACACATCACTTAAGGGCACACACGATCCCTGTACATTTCTTTTACAAAAGGCCTGTGCAAGCTGGTAGTAATGGTTCCAGATGTTCATCTTGGTCTGGGAGGAGGAAAGAATTTTGATGTCGCTCCGCTTAAAACCAGGGACTCGACCAGGCAGCAGTAGTGCATGGTCTTCTGCAAACTGGCGAAGAAACATCACAATTCTCTCTGTGTCTTCTGGAGTCAGGGCTTTGGTGTTGGACTTTCTTCCCCCCGATTTCTTGACCCTTGGAGTCATTCCGTTTTCATGGTAATGTTTGGTCAGTGCGGTCAACTTGTTCTGGCTGATGCTGAAACACAATAAAAG